>JAJIBD010038675.1:0-23174 GCA_021461705.1 Cryptotis parvus
GACCAGCTGCAAATCTACCCCACAGGTGTGTGTGGGACCCCTGCATCTCCGGACCCAAATTTCCCCAGGGAGAGAGCCGGAAACTCCATCAACGGGAACCAAGGCAAACTGCCTTGGTTTCACCAACGGACCCCTTGGGCCCTGCGCTTCCTGGAACATCCCAAAACTCAAAACCGCGCGGACGCGTGCCCACGCGATCCTCTTACTACCTATCTTGCATGAGGTAACAGTGAACCTTGGTTCCTACGCATCCTTGCTACCCACCCAAACTCTGCAAACAGACCAGACACCTACTAACTGTACTATCTAGTCACCCAAGACCCCACATTTGCAACCTACAATAGTCATAACGGTAAAGCAACGCAAAATTCCATCAAGCTCCGTGAGTGAAGTCACTAGTCCAGATGAGCCAAGCAATACCAATGAGTTGTATAACCTCTCTGATAAGGAATCTCGGAAAGAAATGTTAAGGATTCATAAGGAATTCAAAGAAGCAATGGAATGCAAAATCAATAAAATACAAGAGGACATGAGAGAAGAAGTGAGGAAAATGCAAATGGAAATGACAGATATTAAAAATGAGGTAAATGAAATGAAAAACACAGTGGAAAGCCATCATAGCAGAATAATAGCTACTGAAGAAAGAATTAGTGATCTCGAAGACGCTGCCCAAAGATTCTCTACACAACACCAGAAGATAGAAAAAAAGACTCACAATTACCGAACAGACAACAAGAGATAATCGGGATGAAGCCAGAAGAAACAACATACGGATCATTGGGGTCCCAGAAAGGCAAGAAGAAAACCCTGATGAAGAAGAAACTGTCAAAGCCATCATTGCTGAGAAGTTCCCGGAACTAAAGAACGCTTGCCTCAAGATCCAGGAGGCCCGTAGGATACCTGCTAAAAGAAACCCCAACAAGAATACTCCAAGACACATCTTAATTAAAATGACAAAAACTATAGATAGAGATAGAATACTGAAAGCAGAAAGATCAAAGAAGGAAATCACATACAAAGGAACATCTCTAAGATTTACAGCAGACTTCTCTGATGAAACACTCCGAGCCCGAAAACAATGGTGGGATATTGTGAAAAGGCTCAATGAACTGCAGGCCTCACCAAGAATTCTTTACCCAGCCAGACTCACATTCAGATATGAAGGAAAGATACACAACTTCATGGATAAGCAACAACTCAGGAACTTCATGGACTCAAAACCAACTTTAAAAGAAGGACTGAAGGGTCTGCTGTAAGACTACCAAACCCATAAGCACAACAAGCACAAACAGAAAGATGACACAAAAATCCAATGACAATAATCTCTCTCAATGTCAATGGTCTAAATGCACCAATTAATATTTTTTTGTATTTCACGGGGTAAAATATAAAAAAATTAAAAAAAGAGACACAGAGTAACAAAATGGATTAAAAAAATTGAACCCAACATTCTGCTGTCTACAAGAAACATATCTGAATAATCAGAACAAACACAGACTCAAAGTCAAAGGTTGGAAGACCATTCTCCATGTAAACAACTCCTCCAAAAAGGCTGGTGTGGCCATATTAGTATCAGATAGTATAGACTTCAGGCTGAAAAAGGTTAGAAGGGACAACGAAGGCCATTTCTTATTACTTAAGGGGTATGTACACCAGGAAGAAATTACACTAATAAACATATATGCACCCAACGAGGGGCCAGCAAAATACATAAAACAACTGCTAAGAGACCTCAAAGAAGACATTAACAGTAGCACAATAATAGTTGGAGACTTCCAACACTGCCCTATCAATGATAGATAGATCAACAAGACTGAAACTCACCAAGGAAATATTGGCCCTGAAGGAAGAAATGGAAGAAAGAGAGCTAGTGGATATATACAGGGCTTTTCATGCCAAAAAGCTGAATACACATTTTTCTCTAGTGCACATGGAACATTCTCCAAGATAGACCATATGCTGAGCCACAAAGCATACCTCAATAAAATAAAAAAGATAGAAATTGTGTCAGCTATCTTTTCAGACCATGATGCACTGAAAATGGAAGTTAACCATACACAGAAACAGGGAGTCAAACCAAACACCTGGAAACTGAACAGCTCACTCCTGAACAACAAATGGGTCATAGAAGAAATCAAACAGGAAATCCAAAGATTTCTGGAAACAAATGAAAATGAAGACACCAACTATAAGAACTTGTGGGACACGGCAAAAGCCGTGTTAAGAGGGGAGTTTATAGCTCTGCAAGCATTCATCAGGAAACAAGAAAGGGCCCACATAAATAACCTGACTACACAGCTGAAGACATTAGAGAAAGACCAACAAAAGGAGCCCAACCCAGGCAGAAAAAAGGAAATAATAAAACTTAGACAGGAAATCAATGAGTTGGAAACAAAAAAAACAATCCAAAAGATTAATGAAACCAAGAGTTGGTTTTTTGAAAAAATAAACAAGATTGACAAACCATTGGCAAGACTTGTAAGGACAGGGAAAGAGAGAACCCCAAATAAACATAATCAGAAATAAAAATGGTGGCATCACAACAGAAACCACAGAAATCCAAAAGATCATCAGAGATTACTTTGAGAGCCTGTATGCCGTGAAACATGAGAATCTAGAAGAAATGGATCAATTCCTGAAGTCCGATAACCTCCCACGGCTGAAACAAGAAGACCTCCAATACCTGAGTAAGCCTATCACCATTGAGGAAATAGAAACAGTAATTAAAAAGTCTGCCCAAACACAAAAGCCCAGGTCCAGACGGATTCCCTAGTGAACTCTACCAAACCTTTAAGGAGGACCTACTGCCAATCCTTTTCAAGCTCTTCCAGGAAATAGAAGAAACAGAAACACTCCCAAACAGCTTCTACGAGGCACATATCACCCTGAAACCCAAAGCAGGGAGAGACAACACAAAAGAAAGAAAACTACAGACCAATATCCCTGATGAACACGGATGCTAAGATCTTCAACAAAATACTAGCAAACAGAATCCAAAGACTCATCAAGAAGATTATACATCATGACCAAGTAGGATTCATCCCGGGTATGCAAGGATGGTTCAACATTCGCAAGTCAATCAACATAATACATCATATCAATAAGAGAAAAAATAAAAACCATATGATCCTATCAATAGATGCAGAGAAAGCATTTGACAAGATCCAGCACCCATTCATGATTAAAACCCTCCAGAAAATGGGAATTGAAGGGACTTTCATCAAGATAGTTAGAGCCATCTACCAAAAGCCCACAGCGAGCATCATTCTAAATGGGGAAAAGTTGAAAGCCTTCCCCCTGAGATCAGGGACAAGACAAGGTTGCCCACTCTCACCTCTTTTATTCAATGTAGTACTGGAAGTAATTGCCATAGCAATCAGAGAAGAAAAGGACATCAAGGGCATCCAGATAGGCAAGGAAGAAGTCAAGCTATCATTATTTGCAGATGACATGATATTATACCTAGAGAACCCTAAACTCTCTACCAAAAAACTCCAAGAAACAATAAACGCATATAGTAGAAAGGCAGGATACAAAATCAACACCCAAAACGTCGGTGGCTTTCCTATATACAATTAACGAAAGAGAAGAAAGGGATATTAAAGAAACAATTCCATTCACAATTGTGCCACAGAAAATCAAATACCTAGGAATCAACTTACCCAAGTGTGTAAAGGACCTGTACAAAGAAAACTTCAAGACATTGCTCCAAGAGATAAAAGAGGACACAAGGAAATGGAAACCTATTCCCTGCTCATGGATGGGGAGAATCAACATTGTCAAAATGGTAATACTCCCTAGAGCTCTGTACAGATTCAATGCAGTCCCTATAAGGATACCCATGACATTCTTCAAAGAAATTGACCAAATACTCCTGAAATTTGTGTGGAACAATAAAACCCCCAAGGATAGCTAAAGCAATCCTCAGGAAAAAGAAGATGGGAGGCATCACCTTTCCCAACTTCAAACTGTACTACAAGGCAGTAGTAATTAAAACAGCATGGTATTGGAATAAAAACAGACCTGTGGACCTATGGAATAGAATTGAGTATTCTGACACCAACCAACCTCAAACACATGATCATTTAATCTTTGATAAAGGTGCAACGAGTCTAAAATGGAGTAAGGGAAGCCTCTTCAACAAGTGGTGCTGGGAAAACTGGGCAGCGACATGTAAAAAAATGAATTTGGACCTGTGTCTAACACCATGCACAAAAATCAGGTCAAAATGGATTAAAGATCTCAATATGAGACTTGAATCCATAAAAGTACATTGAAGAAAATATAGGAAAAACCCTCCACGACATTGAAGCTAAAGGCATCTTCAAAGTTGAAACATCACTAACAAAGCAACAATAAACATATGGGACTACATGAAACAAAAAAGCTTCTGCACCTCAAAAGAAACAGTGACTAAGATACAAAAGCAGTCCACAGAATGGGGAAAGAATATTCACCCAATACCCATCTGATAAGGGGTTAATATCCAGGATATATCAGGCACTGGTAGAACTTTACAAGAAGAAAACAAACAACCCCATCAAAAAATGGGGAGAAGAAATGAACAGAAACTTCAGCAAGGAAGAAATTCGAATGGCAAAAAAACATATGAAAAAATGCTCATCATCACTAATCATCAGAGAGATGCAAATCAAAACAACAATGAGATACCACTTTACACCACAGATACTGGCACATATTCAAAAGAGCCAGAACAACAAGTGCTGGCATGGATGTGGGGAAAAGGGGACACTCATCCATTGTTGGTGGGAATGCCGGCTGGTACAGCCTTTTTTGGAAAACAATATGGACATTCCTCCAAAGACTAGAAATTGAACTCCCATTTGACCCAGCCATACCACTCCTGGGAATCTACTCTGGGAAACCAAAAATACGCAGCGGAAACACCATCCCTACTTTTATGTTCATAGCAGCATTATTCACAAGAGCCAGAATCTGGAAGCAACCAGAGTGCCCGAATATCGATGACTGGATAAAAAAAGCTTTGGTACATCTACACAATGGAGTACTATGCAGCTGTTAGGAAAAAATGAAGTTATAAAATTTGCCTATAAATGGATGGACATGGAGAAGATTATGTTGAGTGAAATTAGCCAAGGAGAGAGACAGATACAGAATGACTGCATTTATCTGCATAACATAAATATATATGTACATATTATGATACCAATATCCAAGGTCAAGTGAAACATATATCAGGAGGTCTTGTCAAAGGTGGATATTATCACAAACGTGTGGGAGTCAGAGGCTAGGTAAGACAGAAAATGGAACAGTGTGCTAACAATTGTCAAGGGTACTAATGCCAACCTAGAACTGAGCATTAAATACAGGCAAAAAGATACACATGACAACCCTTTAATGTATGTTCTGTAATCCATAGTCTGGAGGGAAAGCAAAAGAGAAAAGAGAGAGAAAGGGAAGGAAATAAAGAACCTCCCATGGAGGTGGGCTGGGGGAGGGGGAGGGAACCGGGGACGTTGGTGGTGGGAGATAGGCACTGGTGGCAGGATGGGTGCTGAAACACTGTATGACCAAAAACCCAAATATGAACTTTTCAATTGTATATCTTTGTAATTGTAAAAATAAAAAAATTTAAAAAAAGAGCTTCGAGGAAGTGTAAAGATCAAGAACCTCCAGCACTAGGAAGATCTTTTCAACTCCACCATTCTTTCTACACTAACATATACCTCAGAGACCTGAGACTTAATGAAAACAGGATAAAAAAACACTATTTGGACATCCCAAAGAGGAATCTAAAGAGTCATGCTTGGAGTATCACGCTTCACTCAAGTGAGAGAAGGAATCGGAGTTCTGACCTCCGTCAATGACCAAGAATCAGGTACGTTGTCTAGTGATGAAAGACACGTGATGAAATCAGGGACAATGCTGAGGTGATGAAACTCATGTGGGCTGGACATGTAATGCAATTTAGGGATGACTGCTGGACTACAGACTGGATTCCATGGGATATCAATAGAACATGTGGCCGCCCATATACAATATGGTCAGATTCTTTGTCAAAAACCTGAACAAACAGTTTGAGGCTCTTCATGTTCCTGGAGTGAGCAGATGTCATTGGGCTACACTTGCATGCAACAAGGATGAATGAAGACATTACTGGCACCCTCTCAAGCAAATTGATAATAACAGGAAGATAAGCGGTAAGATAAATGATGGCCATTCTGAATATCTCTAATTTTTCAGTGGTGAATTCTTGACCTGCATGTAGTAATAATAACCATACTTTACACAAGTTCGATGCTAGCCAGATTTTAAACAAGCAGCTTGCCAGCTGAGCACACAATCTCTTTGTCCTTCTGCTCTCCTAATTATGGCAGAGGTAAACAAAGGTAACAGCTAAAATAGCAGTTTCTTTTCTCCTTTATTCATTAGAAAGCTTTTAGATCTCTCTCTCATATACACACAAACACACACACAGAGAATATTTTCTGAAGCTGACTAGATTTCTAAATTGTTCCTAGTTCAATCAAGATTCAGTCTCCAGCTTCTCTTGGGATATAGAAGTCATTGATATTTGAAATGGTCCACTCATGCTAATACAGCTATAATGATTTCTAATCTCTGCAATAAAGCCTATATTCCTAGTATTATGATATTTTTCTCTGAATGTTTATCTCTACCACTCATAAATTGAAGCCCTAATCTCCAAGTGATATTATTTGGGCAAAGGAACTTTGTGCAATGATTATACTAGATGAGGTCATAAAAGTGGAGCTGCCATGATGATGTCAGTGTCTTTAGCAGAAGATGAAGAGAATAGAACTACTTCTCATCCTACTGTGTGAAAATACAAGAAAATAATAATCTACAAACCATCACTTGTATTATTTGTATCACTTGTCTTCTTGTTTTTCATGGATTTGCTTGAGCGGGCACCAGTAACATCTCCATACATCCTGTTGCAAACAGGTGTAGCCTAAGGGCATCTGCTTGATCCAGGAACAGGAAGAGCCTCAAACCATTCCTTCAGGTCATGGGGATAGGTCCATAATTGTTACTGGTTTTTGGCATATCAAGTAAAGCACAGGTAGCTTGTTAGGCTATGTTGTGTAGGTGGTATACTCTCAGTAGAAGACTCTCATCTCGAGCATTTACTGATGAAACTCAACAGGGAAAGGTCAGGCTTTTTCTTGGTGGAGCTCTGAGGAGCTGTGAAGTCTGGATTTGAGAATGACTGACTCTCATGGTGTGGGGGGTTCTTCTGGCTTCTTGCTAGGCTCACTGGGATGACAGACCACTGCTACAATCTGCCTAGGACTGTATACAGTGTATAAATGTGAAAGATCCTGGGAGGGACCTGATCCTAATATCCAATAGTATATAAGACTATCGAGTCCATTCCTCCACCACAATACCAGCAATCCTGGAAGAGAGACATGCCAGACCCACAGCTCCGTTGGGAACCCCGGAAGACAGACGATCCAGACCCAACCACTCCAGACCTACAGCTGCACTACTGGGCCCCACGTGGAAGCAACCTATGAGCTGAGCTCCAAGAGCAGAAAGGGCTGATCAGTCCCTGGCTGAGTCCAACATAGTTCCAAGGGTTTGCTCACATGCATGGGGAGGGGCCATGCTGGCCAGACTTGGAGGCGGGGATTTGGGCTCCTCCTCCCATTCCTCCACCTCCATCTACAAACCATAAAGAGAGCTTTATTTTTCTTTAATTTTTAAGACACTATACTACAAAGTTGTTTCTAATAGAGTTGTTTCAGGTATACAATGCTCCATCACCAGTCCTACCACCCATGTCCTGCTTTAGCCACCAATGTCCCCAGGTTCCCTTCCACCACCACCCCTCAGCCTACTCTCTTGGCAGGCATATAAAATTTTATTTTCTATTACTTGATCCATTAAAACTTAAAAGAATGGCAAATGGAATTATCATAAAATAAATTTTAAAAAATTATATTTTTTATGATTGATTTCTAAGTGTTTTTAACCAATAAACCTAAGATGTTAATTCATTATTTAAAATATAATGTATGGCGGGGTCGGAGCAATAGCCCAGCGGGTAGGGTGTTTGCCTTGCATGCGGCCAGCCCATGCCAACCCGGTTCGAACCCCGGCATCCAATGTGGTCCCCTGAGCACCACCAGGAGTAATCTCCTGAGTGTAGAGCCAGGAGAAACCCCTGAGCACTGCCAGGTATGACCCCCCAAAAAAGTGAAAAATAAATAAATAAATAAATAAATAAATGAATGAATAAATAAATAAATAAATAAAACCAAAAAATAAAATATAATGTATGGGGCTGCAGCAGTTTTTTTTTCAATCCAGCGCAGGTATGCTGAACCAGAGACTCTCAGACATGGGGCAGAGCTGCTACATGCTCTCCCTGTGCCCAGCTACTCGTGAAGCGCCCGGGAGGCATGGCGGGTTCTAGCCCTGGCCTGCCACCCCAGCAGAGCCTTACAACAAGCCAGACCACCCCTCCCCTACTCAATGGGGCCCGCCATTTTCCACATCCGGACTTTCCTCTTGTCACAACTCCACCCAGCAGACCAGACTATCAGCGGCCGCGCGGTTCATCACTAAATGCTTTATTTAGAGGTGACTACAACAGTATGCCACCCGCACAGCAAGCTTGGCAAGCTGCTCATGTAGTATTTGATATGCCAAATACCAGTAACATTTATATTAGGTCATTCCTGTGACCTAATATAATGGTTTGAGGATCTTTATATTCCTGGAGCAAGCGGATGCCTTTGGGTTCTACTAGCATGAGACAGGACATATGGAGATATTACTGGTGCCCGCTCTAGCAAATGGATGATTAAAAGGAAGATAGTAATAGTGATAGTGATAGATATGATAGGTATGGGGCTGGAGAGATAACACAGTGGGAAAGGCATTTGCCTTGCAAGCAGCTGACCTGGGTTTGATCCTGAGCATCCAATATGGTTTCCCAAGTACAGCCAAGAGTAATGCCTGAGTGCAAAATCAGGAGTAATCCCTGAGCATTGCTGGATGTGATCCAAAATGTAAATAGATGGATGGATGGACAGATGGATGGACAGACGGATGGACCGAACAGACGGAGGATGAAGATGATGATGATGATGATGATGATGATGATGATGATGATGATTCTTTCTCCAGGTAATTAAAATGTCATGGTTTAACATACTTTGGGTATTTTTTGAGGAGGGGATATTCAGAAGTTCTCAGCCCTAAGGAATTACTTCTGGTGGGGCTCAAGGGTACCCTATGGGGTACCAGGGATTAAACTCAGGTTGTCTGTATGCATGGCCAGTGTCAACCTACTGTACTATCTGACTCCTATGGTTTAATCTGGATGACCCTGGATGTGGGAAACCCGACCTTCAGCAGACAAAGCACCGACATCAGGACCTGGCTCCAGAGCATTACAGAGAAAGATAACAGCCTGGTACCAGTTGGCAAGCCAGCCTCCAAGCACTGTTGCAATAAGGAAGAGGATGATGAAGACAAGCATAGTAAAGAGGACTCCAAGGACATGCAAAACAGGAATGAGATAAATTACTATAAGGAATCCTCTGATGACTATGAGGTCAATGAAATGGACATGAAACGTGAAGAGCAGGAATTGGACCAGTGAATCATGTAGTTGACAGGACAGGGTGGTCTCTGGCAGATTCAAAGCTAGTCCAGCCTATCCTGAACAGTCTGGATGTTGGTATAAAAGCAGATCAAAGGTTGTGCTAAGGTCTGATGGATACTGCCTGTTGGCAGGCTGTCTCTCAAGAAAGATAGAATGCGGGTTTCCCTGGACAGACTGTCTCCACAAAGCAGAACTATGAACCCAGCTATCCTGGGTCATTTCCTGCATCACATCTCCTTGTTGGTTGTAGCTAGTCAGAGATGGAGTCTAATGGACTCTGCCTGGGATGCAGACATAAAACAGGTTGTTCTTGTGTTCTGTCTCTAGTAGAACCAGACAAGATCTTGCCATTTTGGGCTAGTCAGGAAGGTTAAATTGGCATCCTGTTACACCTCCTCTTGTTTGTTTCTCACCTTGCCTTGAGAGCACTCCCGCCTGCTTGGTTCCCACCCTCTGTCTCTTTCTAATTGTCTGCCCCCCTTATGCTAATCATGAGGAACATGAGGAATGCTTTAGTAGTGTAAAACTATGTACCCTGGACTCTAGTTTGTGTTGTTGTTTGATGCTGTTGGGTATGTAAGAAGTTGGGGTCTTTTGTGCAAATGGTCAGCAGCGAAATGAAAGCTCTGATCCTCTGGAATAAGCAATTAAAATAATTATTATTAAAATTAATAATTCGTTCCAGCTTGTGAAGTCTTTCCCCCAGCACTTCCAATTGATAGAGATCTCATTTACATCTCATTTACACCTATAGAGCCAATGCTTTTCCCATATCTGTAGACTCTTTTTTTAGACAAAGTTTCTGCTAGTTGCAAGGGCCTGATCTCCTTGGTCTGCCCCCAAAAATTGTCATCCCCTGAATCCAAAGGTCCTGAGCCCGCCTTACCCACCATTGTCGCCAGTACCTCTCCCTTTGGTTGCCAAATCTAATTTCTACATAACCATAATTCTCCAACAAAGATACAAGAGTGATTTTTAAAAAGAAATCTCCTCTTCCACCTATTTATCTCCTCCCCAACAGCCACCTCTCTATTTCTCCCCTCCCTCCACACTCTTCACCCTCCAGAATCAAAAGGGATTTTGTTTACTTGGTCATAGCAATTTCCACACTGAGAAATAGCTTTTAGTGCTAAAACTGTATTGAGGAAACACAAAAGAAAACACCAGACACACTCAGAGGTGCCACTTCATCCAGATATGATTTTGTCTCTAAATTGACTAAAATGTCCAAAACTTTTCCATTAACAATTGAGTATCTATTGCTTTCTTCCAGATATAAAAGATACAACCAAGACAAATATATGTCTTCACAGGCACAGGCAAAAGTCTAAGTGATTTTGGCAAACTATTGTGTTGTTATCACACAAGTATATTGAGTAGTGAGTATTACTAATTTGTTGACACAATAGCACGCATTCTGTGGCTTCCCTGAGTTAGCTTGAGGCCTGCTGTATTAGGTCAAGCTGCAATAACAACACCACAAACTAGAAGGTACAAACAACACTTATTTCTTATAGTTGTAGCTTATAAATATAAATCAAAAGTGCCAGCATATTTGGTTCTTATGGAAGTCCTTTTTTTCTTGAAGTTTCCTCTGGCTTGAAAATGGTTGCTTCCTGCTGGCTCCTCCAATGTAGAGAGCTCAGCTTTTTTCCCCTCATCTTATACAGATAATAATTCAATCATAAGCATCCTGCACTTATAAATTCATCTACTATCCATTATTATCTAAATTTTCAAGCTCAAAACACCATCACATTAGAGGGTAAATCTTGAACAAACATATTTTAAGCAAATATATTTGTTACGAACATTCAGTCAATAATACCCACTTTCACTTATTACTGTGCTTCAGGTTACATGCCCTTCTTCAGGGAGTTCTTCCCAAACATACCCCCTCCTTTTAATCTCAAAACAGGATACATTTTTTCTCTTATGCCATTCCTACAGAATAACTGGTTATTATGTGAGAAAATTTGACTAGCTTCTCAATAGGATGTACACTTCGGGCTAGTAAGAACATGACACACATGTTTCGTCACTACTATAGCTCAGAACTCGGCTCCTGAACGTTATCCATTTATTATAATTATTAATAAAACTCATTCCCATGAACTGAATGAATGAATTGAGGCTCTTCGTGTTCCTGGACCAAGTAGAGGCTCTTGGGGCCATACTAGAACACAACAGGCACTAATGGAGAAGTTACTGGAGCCCACTTGAGCAAATCAATGAACAACGGAAGACAAGTGATGGTAGTATTTGATAATAAATCAGTAATTGATCATACTAGAGACTTCATTAATTCATGCATCTTTTTTTGATGAATTAACCCATCTGGGCCTCAATTTCCTTGGTAATAGCTGCCTTACACTACTTTTATGACAGGTAAGTACATGTAAGAACATGGAAAGGACAGCCTATTATAGTTACATATCTTTAGAGATGAACAAATCTAGTTTTAAAATCAACTTCTCAACTGACTAACAATGAGGCATATTAAAGATTAGTTTATGTTTCTGGGGTATTGGCTGCATTTTTTATATATAAAATGTGAAACATCTGCGTTTAATTCACTTGTATCACTTGTCTTCCCATTGTTCATCCATTTGCTGGAGAGGGCACCAGTAACATCTCCATACATCCTGTAACATGCTAGTGTAGTCCAAGGGCATAAGCTCACCCAGGAACATGAAGAGCTCAAAACCATTCCTTCAGGTCATGGGAATGAGGTCTATAATTGATACTGGTTTTTGGCGTATCAAATATGACACAGGTAGCTTGCCAGGCTCTGACGTGTGGGTGGGATACTAGTAGGCTCTCATCTAGTGCATTTATTGATTTAGCCGCACAAATAGATTTTGGGGGGGCTTTGGCTTGGTTTTGTTTTTACTATCTCATTCAAACAATAATTTAAAGAGCAATAACAAAATAAAAGTTGAATTTCTATGACCTAGGTGGAAAACACATTTAAATTTTCAAAACATTTAAAGTATTCCATAGTTTAAACCAATGATAAACCATTAAAATTTTAATTATAATTTTAATTTATTTATACAATTTTATCTTTGATGACTATCTAAAGAACTACTTTACCTACTTTCAGTACTTAACAATATTGTCATTATTTTTTGCTTTTAGCAATCTGAAATCTTACAAGCAACATGGCATTAAATGGAACATGTCAGAATTTTCAACAAAACACTCATTTAGAATCATGTGCAAAAGCAATAAAGCATACTGTGTAAGTAAAGGGAAGGTAAGAGTTTAAAAACTCAAGGCACAGTGTATCCATGTCAGTAGAATGGTGCCCCTAAACCCTAAAGCAGAGGTTGCCAACTTTGTTTGGCCCTTCCTTTTTAAGAAAAAAAAATCGTTCACGATCCTCCTGAAATCAAATTTCTTTAAGCAAACAAACTGTTCCCCAATCACACTGGTGTGCTGTTCCACACACAAACTTGGATCATTCCATTGGCCTCCCAAAGGACCATATCAGCCACTTTGTAGGAACAACATTTTAAATGGTATCTCTTGGAGTTATCAGGAGGAATATACCCAAACATGAGTAAAAATGTCAAATGTGTGACAGATGAGTAGTTAAAGCTAATGCAAATACTTGTAGGGACCAGAGAGATAGTACAGAGGACAGGACATTTGCCCTGAATGTGACCAACCAGGTTTTGATTCCTGGCACCTCTTTGCATCCCCAAAACACTGCCAAGGGTGATACTTGAGTGCAGGCCAGTAGTAAGCCTTGAGTTACAACACACACATGACAGAACAGTCATAAGTAAAACCAATACTTATAGCAGGGTCAATTCTAGAATAAGACAAATATCAAGATTAAATATTAAGATTAAACAAAACCAATATCAAGATTAAATAAAAATATCTCAGCTATTATGTAGTTGATAGAAGTGTTCAGTAAAGATTTTCTCAGGCACAGAGAGAGAAGTCAGGCAGCTTATAAACATTCATATTGAAAGGGGAGCACAAGACTTTCTTTTTTTTTAATATTTATTATACCACCATGATATATACAATTACAAAGATGTTCATGTTTGGGTTTCAGTCATACAGTGTTCCAGCACCCATCCCTCCACCAGAGCCCATTTCTCACATCCAGTGTCCCTGATTCCCTCCCCTCACCTCTAGCCTGCCTCTATGGCAGGTTCTTTATCTGTTTTCTCTCTCTTTCTCTTCTCTCTTTCTCTCTTTCTCACTTCCTTCTCAACGTATTGTGGACTGTATTGCATACAATTAGAGGTTATCATGTGTATCTATTTGCCTGTATTTAATGCTTAGTTCTAGGTTGAAATTAGCACTTTCAAAATTATTAGCAAATTGTTCCCTCTCTGTCTTACCTAACCTCTGAACTCCAACACATTTGTGGTAATTTCTACATTTCACAAGACCTCCTTTTTCATGTTTTGCCCAACCTTGGATATTGGTAGTTAAAGCTAATGCATTAACCTTGGATATTGGTATATATATATATATATGTATGTATATGTATATGTATATGTATATGTATATGTATATGTATATGTATATGTATATGTATATGCATATGTATGTATATGTATACATATATATGTATGTATATATATATGTGTGTGTATACATATATATATTATATATATGCCATACAAATAAATGCAGTCATTCTATATCTGTCTTTTTTACTTCTGGCTAATTTCACTCAACATGATCTCTCTCCATGTCCATTCATTTATAGGAAAATTGAAGTTAGTATTTCATTGTGTAGATGTACCAGTTTCTTTATCCAGTCATCTGTTCTAGGGCACTCTGGTTGTTTCCAGATTCTGGCTATTGTGAATAGTTCTGCTATGAAAATACAAGTGTGGGATGGTGTTTCCACTGTGTGTTTTCGGCTTTCCAGGGCATATTCCCAGGAGTGGTATGGCTGTGTTGAACAGGAGCTCAATTTCTAGTTTTTGGAGGAATGTCCAAAAAGGGTGTACTAGTCAATATTCCCACCAACAATGGATGAGTGTCCCCTTTTACCAGCATCCATGCCAGCACTTGTTGTTCTTGCTCTTTTGGATATGTGACAGTCTCTGTGGTGTGAGGTGATATCTCATTGTGGTTTTGATTTGCATCTCTCTGATCATTAGTGCTGCTGAGCACTTTTTTTCATGTCATTTGGCCATTCGAATTTCTTCCTTGCTGAAGTTTCTGTTCATTTCTTCTCTCCATTTTTTGATGGGGTTGGCTGTTTTCTTCTTGTAAATTCTACCAATGCCTGATATATCCTGGATATTAACCTCTTATCAGATAGGTATTGGGTGAATATTAGTTTCCATTCTGTGGACTGTCTTTGTATCTTGATCTGTAGTTTTCTATCTTTGTGTTTTCTCTCCCTGTTTTGTGTATCACGGTGATATGCGCCTCGTGAAGCTGTTTGGGAGTGTTTCTGTTCCCTTCTATTTCCTGGAAGAGCTTGAAAAGGACTGGCAGTATGTCCCTCCTTAAAGGTTTGAAAGAATTCACTAGTGAATCAATCTGGACCTGGGCTTTTGTGTTTGGGCAGACTTTTTATTACTGTTTCAATTTCCTAAATGGTGATAGGCTTATTCAGGTATTGCAGGTCTTCTTGTTTTAGCCGTGGGAGATTATAGTACTTCTAGAATTTGTCCATTTCATCTAGGTTCTCAAGTTTCATGGCAGACAGACTCTCAAATTAATCTCTGATGATGTCTTGGATTTCTGTGGTTTCTGTTGTAATGTCCCCATTTTTTTTTTTTTTTTTTTTTCACATTCTAGTTTTGTCTTTATTGGGAGGGGGGAAGTGTTTTTTACAGCACATGCTGCCAGGGGCCTGTCCTTTCAATCATCCTGGGGTTGTTTTTTCTGTGACTTTTTCTTCTTCTTGGAGCTGCCGCTGCTCTTTGCTGCTGCAACCAGCTTCCTCAGGCCCACTGCTGCTAGAGCGGTTCCTCCTTGAAAGAGAATTTCCGCTTTTTCTTGGAAACAGCCTTGTTCCCGACTTCTTCCTGATCTGGCGACCTCTTCCTCTTAGGAAGACTCGTACTGCTGGTCGCCTCTTCGAGATCATCACTATTCCCATTTTTATTTCTGATTCTGTTTATTTGGGTTCTCTCTTTCCCTGTCCTAACAAGTCTTGCCAGTGGTTTGTCAATCTTGTTTATTTTTTCAAAGAACCAGCTCTTGGTTTGTCGATCTTGTTTATTTTTTCAAAGAACCAGCTCTTGGTTTCATTAATTTTTTGGATTGTTTTTTGGGTTCCCCAGGTCATTGATTTCCTCTCTAAGTTTTATTATTTCCTTCTTTCTGCCTAGGATGGACTCAATTTGTTGGTCTTTTCTCTAATATTTTGAGCTGTAAGGTCAAGTTATTCATGTGGGCCCTTTCTTTTTTCCTGATTTTGCTTGCAGAGCTATGAACTTTCCTCTTAATACTGTTATTGCTGTGTCCCACAAGTTCTGATAGTTGGTGTCTTCAGTTTCATTTGTTTCCAGGAATTTTTGGATTTCCTGTTTGATTTCTTCTATGACTCATTGGTTGTTTAGCAGTGAGCTGTTCAGTTTCCAGTTTAGTTTGACTCCCTGCTTCTGTGTATGGTTGAGTTCTATTTTCAGTGCATCGTGGTCTGAAAAAATAGTTGACACAATTTCTATCTTTTTTTATTTTATTGAGGTATGCTTTATGGCTCAGCATGTGGTCTATCTTGCAGAATGTTCCATGTGCACTGGAGATAAATATGTATTCAGCTTTTTGGGGGATGAAAAGCCCTGTATGTATCAACCAGCTTTCTTTCTTCCATTTCTTCCTCAGGGCCAGTATTTCCCTGGTGAGTTTCAGTCTTGTCAATCTATACATAGTTGATAAAGCAGTGGTTAAGACTCCAACTATTATTGTCCTACTGTTAATATCTTCTTTAAGGTCTATTTAGAGTTGTTTTAAGTATTTTGCTGGCCCCTCATTGGGTGCAGATATGTTTAGTAGTATGATTTCTTCCTGATATAAATACCGCTTAGTTATTAAGAAGTGGCCTTCATTGTCCCTTCTAACCTATTTCAGCCTGAAGTCTATGCTGTCAGATTCTAGTATGGCCATACCGGCCTTTTTTGGAGGAGTTGTTTGTGTGGAGAATTGTCTTCCAGCCTTTTGACTTTGAATCTGTGTTTGCTCTGATTATTCGGATGTGTTTCTTGTAGGCAGAAGAATTTTGTGTTCAGTTTTTTAATCCATTTTGCCACTCTGTGTCTCTTAATTGGTGCATTTAGACTATTGATGTTGAGGGAGATTATTGTCATTAGATTTTTTCCCATATTTATGTTTAAACTTGTTGTGTTTTGGGGTTCTGTCTTTATTTTACAGTAGACCCTTTGTCCTTTTAAAGTTGGTTTTGAATCTATGAAGTTCCTGAGTTGTTGTTTATCCATGAAGTTGTGTATCTTTCCTTCATATCTGAATGTGAGTCTAGCTGGGTAAATAATTCTTGGTGAGATCTCCAGTTCATTGAGTCTTTTCACAATATACCACCAATTTTTTCAGGCTTGGAGTGTTTCATCTGAGAAGTCTGCTGTAAATCTTAGGGATGCTCCTTTGTGTGCTATTTCCTTCTTTAATCTTGCTGCTTTCAGCATTCTCTCTCTATTGTTTTTGTCATTCTCATTAGGGTAAGACTTGGAGTATTCTTATTGGGGTTTCTTTTATCTGGTATCCTATGGGCCTCCTGAATCTGGGAGCATGTGTTCATCTGTTCAGGGAACTTCTCAGCAGTGATTGCTTTGACAGTTTCTTCCTCATCAGCGTTTTCTTCTTTCCCTTTGGGACCCCAATGATGCATATGTTGTTCCTTTTTGGCTTCATCCCGATTATCTCTTATAGTCTGTTCATTAAATGTGAGTCTCTTTTCCATCTTCTGCTGCTTTCTAGAGAACCTTTGGACCTTGTGATGGAGATCACTAATTCTTTCTTCAACAATTGTTACTCCACTTTGGAGGACTTGCAGTGTGTATTCATTTCACTTACCATATTTTTAATATCTGTCATTTCTGCTTGGTTACTGTGTAGATATGGTCGATTGTGCTGAATCCTTTCCGGAAGCCTGCTTGCTCGCATGGTTGTCCTTCATCTAGTGTTCTGCTAATCCTGTTCAGGATGATTCGTGTAAACAGCTTGTAGATGACGGACTACAGGCAGATGGGGCGATAGTTGCTGATGTCGTGAATGTCTCCCTTCTAGAACAGTAGAACTGTCCTGCTGGTTTTCCATTGGGAGGGCACCTTGCATTCGGACAGGTAGTGTGTGAAGAGCCGAGCTAGTGTATTGATGAGTACTGATGGCAGATTCTTCAGATGTTCGTGTCTGACTTTGTCTGGGCCTGGTGCTGTTCCCTTCTTTACCAATCGAGATGGCATGTCGGATTTCAGAAGGGAGAACATTGGGAATGGCATATCCATCCTGTGGAATTTGGTATGTGGGCAGGTGGATGTGGCTATCAAAGAGATTTGAGTAGAAGTCCTGGATAATCTTCTCCATTGCCTTTCTGGAAGATGTAATAGATCCATCAGGGCGTCGGAGGGCAGTCATCTTGGTCTTATAGTTGGTGAACGACAGGCGGGGCGGCGAAGCGCTTTTCCCGGGTTCTGCTGCATCTTCCAGTATTTCTGCTCTTCTGGCTTTGAGGTCTTCTTTTATCACCTCTTTGCACCGTATAGCAAGATTGGACGATAGCATTTGGTCTCCTGAGGCTCGCGCCTTTCCACGTTGGCGAATGAGCTCAAGAGTTTCTGAAGACAAGGGTCCTTTTGTATCTTTCTCTCTCTCAGCACTCTTCGCACAATCATGGAGGTGCTGAACCAGTCGGTTGTATTCTTCATCGATGTCGTCAATGATGGTATCTTCCCATGTTGCTGCAATGGTGCCAAAGAGTTCCCAGTTGGTGGTCTTTCTGGGAGTTCTCTTCTTAAACTTTGCAGCCTTTTCTCCCGTTGTGGGAAGTAGAATTTTGCACGAAGGAGGCGGTGGTCCGATCCCGTTTGGAATTTGGGGACTACAGCTACATCAGTCAGACAAAAGCGTCGATTGAAGATGATGTGGTCCATTTCATTGTGGAACTGTCCACCGGGAGATTCCCATGTCCAACGTTTCGCTTCAGCCTTCTGAAACTGTGAGTTCCCATGAATAGTCTTGGTGGACATGATGAACTCAGATAATCTCTCACCCTGTTCGTTTCCATTCTAGGCCATGGGTCCCAATATGGAGTACTTCAGCCAATCTTCTTGGTCCTATCTTGGCATTAAAATCACCGACTATGATATTGTAGAAGGTGTGATCTTTTACAAAACTCCTCCAATTCCATGTAGAATTTCTCAATTTCATCTTCTTTGTATGTGGATTTTGGTGCCTAGACAATGAGGATAGAAATTGCTGGCAGTGGGCCACATCTCTTCAAGTATAATTGTCCTATTCGGTTTGTTAGGCATAAAAAATGAATCAATGTTGGCGGCCATGTTCGTGTTAACAAGGACACCAACACCACCGATGCCCCTCTTTCGTTTGCATGTTCCAAGGAACAATTCTTCTCGGTGTCAGATACAGCATGATGCAAAGCGGGCGCCTCCTCATCTCAGTCAGACCAATGATGTCATACAAGATGCTGCTCTGTCTCACATTCATTGATTTACAGAAAGCCTTTGATTCTTTGGAGACTGAAGCAGTCATCGAAGCCCCTAGCCAAACAGGGTGTTCAAACCCAATACATCAAGATCCTTTGTGAGATGTATTACGGATTCACCACCAGGATCTCACCATTCTACAAAGAAGTGATCATTAATGTGAAAAGAGGGGTTCGACAGGGTGATACCATTTCACCAAAACTCTTCAGCACCACCCTCGAGAACATCATGCAACAATTAGAATGGGAAGGAATGGAAGTGAAGATAGATGGTAGGCAACTACACCACCTCTGCTTTGCTGATGACATCGTTCTAATAACACCAAACATTAGCCAAGCGGCACAAATGCTGGCTGACTTCAACCGAGAATGTGGAAAGATAGGTCTACAGCTGAATCTAAAGAAAACCATGTTTATGAAGAATGAACTAGTTCCAGAGGCCCCATTCACTCTCAATGGAACAAACATCTCTGAATGCAGCAGTTATGTGTACCTAGGTCGAGAAGTCAACATGATGAATGACCTAAAACTGAGCTGCGCAGGAGGAAGAGAGCGTCATGGAATGCCTTCAAAGCCACCAAAGAAATAGCTAAAAGGACAAAGAACCTCCAGCTCCAGGCACATCTCTTTGACTCCACCATTCTCCCTGCATTAACATACGCCTCAGAGACCTGGGTCCTACGAAAAGCAGGATGAGAATGCTATTCGGGTCTCCCAGAGAGGAATTGAAAGAGCTATGCTTGGAATATCCACGCCCCTCACTCAAGTGAGAGAAGGAATCGGAGTTCTGACCTTCATCACTATTCCAGAATCAGGGCGCTGTCTCGTTTGCCAAGGCATCGAATATCAGATGGGCTAGACATGTAATGCTATTTGTAGACAACCGCTGGACTAGAGCCATTATCAACTGGATCCCACGCGATGTCAAAGATCACGTGGCCGCCCACCTACAAGATGGTCAGACTTCCTAGTCAAGACCCTGAAGGAACAGTTTGAGGCTCTTCATATTCCTGAATCAACCAGATGCCATTGGGCTACATTGGCAAGTGATAGGGTCCAATGGGAATGTTACTGACGCCCCCTAGAGCAAATTGAGGAATAACGGGATTCAAGCGATCAAGTGATCATTTCTGCTTGCATTTTGTTCTGCAATTTACTCATTTCTGCTCTCATGTCCTCTTGTATTTTATTGACATATTCTATTGCTTCTTTTGAGTTCCTTATGATTTCTTAACAGTTTCCTCCAAAATTCCTTATCAGAGAGATTATATAGCCTCATCATTATTGCTTATGATTATATAGCTCATCTGGACTAGTGACTTCAGTCACTGTGCTTGATGGAATTCTGTGTCGCTTTACCAACTACTATTGTGAGGTTGCAAATGTGTGTTCTTAGGTGGCTAGATAGTACTCTTAGTAGGTATCTGGGTTGTATTGCAGTGTTTGGGATGAGTGACAAGGAATATAGGGATGAATGCTTACTGGCATCTCAGGTAAGATAAATAGTAAGTAGTGCTTTGGTGCAGTTTTGAGTTTTTAGGATGTCGGTGGGTGGTTCTGTGAGGTGCCCGGCACTCAACACACCTGGTAGGGGATGGGAAGCATCTGCGGGAGCTGGGAGGAAGTATTCCAGTGAAAAGTCTGAGGCTCGATGTGCCTTGGCCCCGTTGGTGAAAGTTACAGCCTTTTTACCTGGGACTGAGTGGTTCTGCAGGGTGCCCTGGACAGAAGGTCTTGTCCAGGTGGCTCTAACACACCTGGACAAGACCTTCTTGCCAAGTTATCACTATTTGCAGATGACATGATATTATAACTGGAAAACCCAAAAACTCTCTACCAAGAGGCTCCTAGAAATAATACATTCTTATAGTAGAGTAGCAGGGTACAAAATCAATACCCAAAAGTCAATGGCCTTCCTATATGCAAACAGCGGAAGAGAAGAAAGTGACATTAAAGAAACTATCCCATTCACAATTGCACCATGAAAATCAAATACCTAGGAATCAGTTTGACCAAAGAATGTAAAGGATCTCTACAAAGAAAACTACAAAACGTTACTTCAGGAAATAAAGAAGACCTGAGGAAATGGAGACACATTCCCTGCTCATGGATTGGAAGGATTTAACATTATCAAAATGGTAATACTCCCTAGAGCTTTATACAGATTCAATGCGGTCCCTATAAAGATACCCATGATGTTCTTCAAAGAAATTGAACAAACACTCCTGAAATTTGTATGGAATAATAAAACCCCACGAATAGCTAAAGCAATCCTTGGAAAAGAAGATGGGAGGGTATCACTTTCCCCAACCTCAAGCTCTACTACAGAGCAGTTGTAATTAAGACAGTGTGGTATTGGTATAGAGACAGACCCGTAGACCTATGGAGATAGAACTGAGTATCCCGAAATGCACTCCACAAATATACAACCACTTAATTCTCCGATAAAGGAGCAAAAAATATTAAATGGAGCAAAGAAAGCCTCTTCAACAAATGGTGCTGGGAAAACTGGGCAGCTACATGTAAAAAATGAACTTAGACCTCCTTCTAACGCCATGCACAAAAGTCAGATCAAAATGGATTCTAGATCTCAACATCAGACATGAATCTATAAGGTACATCGAAGAAAACATAGAGAGAAGCGCTCTACGACATCGAAGAGAAAAGTATCTTTAAAGACGACACACCACTGACCAAGCAAATGGAAGCAATGATAAACAAATGGGATTATATAAAATTGAAAAGCTTCTGCACCTCCAAAAGAAACGGTGACCAAGATACAAAGACAATCCACAGAGTGGGAAAGGATATTCACCCAACTACCCATCTAACGAGGGTTAATATCCAGGATATATCAGAGCACTGGTAGCACTCCACAAGAAGAAAACAGCCAACCCCGTCAAAAAAATGGGGAGAAGAAATGAACTGAAGCTTCCAAAAGAAGAAATTCGAATGGCCAAAAGGCATAAAAAAAATGCTCTTACATCTTTAATCATCAGGGAGATGCAAATCAAAACAACAATGAAGGTACCATCTCACCCACAGAGACTGGCACACACATCCAAAACAGCAAGAACAACCGGTGCTGGCATGGATGTGGGGAAGAAGGGGACTCTCATCACTGCTAGGTGGGGGTGCCGACTAGGTTCAGCCACTTGTTGGAAAACAATATGGGCATTCCTCCGAAAGCTAGATATTGAGCTCCCATTTGATCCAGCAATAGCACTCCTGGGAATATACCAGAGACCGAAAAACACATAGCAGAAACACTATCTGTACTTCTTTATTCATCTCTGCGCTATTCACTATAGCTAGAATCTGGAAACAACCTAAATGCCCCGAGGAACAGAGGGACTGGCTAAAAGAAACTGTGGTTCATCTACACTATGGAATACTATGCGGCTGTCAGAAAGGATGAAATTTTGAAATTTACCTGCAAATGGATGGACATGGAGTCTATCATGCTGAGTGAAATTAGTCAGAAGGAAAAGGACAGATATAGAATGACTGCATTCATTAATAGGATATAAATAGATACCAGTGTTTTACTAAATATGGGAAATGGTAATGGCAGATTAAAACTCACCACTGAATATACGCAAAGAGACTTAAGTGATAAACTCTAAATATCTGCAGGGCTAGCCACAATGTGTAAAATAAGAGGAGAGAGATGCAGAGACAGAGAGAGAAGAGAGAGAAGAGAAACTGGGGTACCTGCTATTGGGCTGGTGGGAGAGGAGGGAGGTTACATTGGTGGTGGAAATGGGGCACTAGTGGAGGATAGGTGCTGGAATACTGTATTGCAAGAACCAATTATGAACACGCTTTGTAATTGTGTGTTTCACAGTTGGTATAATAAAAAAATTTTAAAAAAGAAGC
>JAJIBD010038676.1:0-31892 GCA_021461705.1 Cryptotis parvus
CCACCCGCACAGCAAGCTTGGAAGCTGCTCATGTAGTATTTGATATGCCAATTACCAGTAACATTTATATTAGGTCATTCCTGTGACCTAATATAATGGTTTGAGGATCTTTATATTCCTGGAGCAAGCGGATGCCTTTGGGTTCTACTAGCATGAGACAGGACATATGGAGATATTACTGGTGCCCGCTCAAGCAAATGGATGATTAAAAGGAAGATAGTAATAGTGATAGTGATAGATATGATAGGCTATGGGGCTGGAGAGAACACAGTGGGAAAGGCATTTGCCTTGCAAGCAGCTGACCTGGGTTTGATCCTGAGCATCCAATATGGTTTCCCAAGTACAGCCAAGAGTAATGCCTGAGTGCAAAATCAGGAGTAATCCCTGAGCATTGCTGGATGTGATCCAAAATGTAAATAGATGGATGGATGGCAGATGGATGGACAGACGGATGGGCGAACTGGCACACGGAGGATGAAGATGATGATGATGATGATGATGATGATGATGATGATGATTCTTTCTCAGGTAATTAAAATGTCATGGTTTAACATACTTTGGGTATTTTTTGAGGAGGAATATTCAGAAGTTCTCAGCCCCTAAGGAATTACTTCTGGTGGGGCTCAAGGGTACCCTCTAGGGTACCAGGGATTAAACTCAGGTTGTCTGTATGCATGGCCAGTGTCAACCTACTGTACTATCTGACTCCCATGGTTTAATCTGGATGACCCTGGATGTAGGAAACCGACCTTCAGCAGACAAAGCACCGACATCAGGACCTGGCTCCAGAGCATTACAGAGAGAAAGATAACAGCCTGGTACCAGTTGGCAGCCAGCCTCACAAGCACTGTTGCAATAAGGAAGAGGATGATGAAGACAAGCATAGTAAAGAGGACTCCAAGGACATGCAAAACAGGAATGAGATAAATTACTATAAGGAATCCTCTGATGACTATGAGGTCAATGAAATGGACATGAAACTTGAAGAGCAGGAATTGGACCAGTGAATCATGTAGTTGACAGGACAGGGTGGTCTCTGGCAGATTCAAAGCTAGTCCAGCCTATCCTGAACAGTCTGGATGTTGGTATAAAGCAGATCAAAGGTTGTGCTAAGGTCTGATGGATTACTGCCTATTGGCAGGCTGTCTCTCAAGAAAGATAGAATGCGGGTTTCCTGGACAGACTGTCTCCACAAAAGCAGAACTATGAACCCAGCTATCCTGGGTCCATTTCCCTGCATCACATCTCCTTGTTGGTTGTAGCTAGTCAGAGATGGAGTCTAATGGACTCTGCCTGGGATGCAGACATAAAACAGGTTGTTCTTGTGTTCTGTCTCTAGTAGAACCAGACAAGATCTTGCCATTTTGGGCTGGTCAGGAAGGTTAAATTGGCATCCTGTTACACCTCCTCTTGTTTGTTTCTCACCTTGCCTTGAGAGCACTCCCGCCTGCTTGGTTCCCACCCTCTGTCTCTTTCTAATTGTCTGCCTCCCTTATGCTAATCATGAGGAACATGGGGAATGCTTTAGTAGTGTAAAACTATGTACCCTGGACTCTAGTTTGTGTTGTTGTTTGATGCTGTTGGGTATGTAAGAGTTGGGGTCTTTGTGCAAATGGTCAGCAGCCGAAATGAAAGCTCTGATCCTCTGGAATAAAGCGAATTAAAATAATTATTATTGAATTAAT
The DNA here is from genome assembly GCA_021461705.1 of Cryptotis parvus. Taxonomy (NCBI): domain Eukaryota; kingdom Metazoa; phylum Chordata; class Mammalia; order Eulipotyphla; family Soricidae; genus Cryptotis; species Cryptotis parvus. The sequence continues at coordinate 1,686 of JAJIBD010038676.1, forward strand.
AATTAGTTCCAGCTTCGTGAAGTCTTTCCCCCAGCACTTCCAATTGATAGAGATCTCATTTACATCTCATTTACACCTATAGAGCCAATGCTTTTCCCATATCTGTAGACTCTTTTTTTAGACAAAGTTTCTGCTAGTTTGCAAGGGGCCTGATCTCCTTTGGTCTGCCCCCAAAAATTGTCATCCCCTGAATCCAAAGGTCCTGAGCCCGCCTTACCCACCATTGTCGCCAGTACCTCTCCCTTTGGTTCCAAATCTAATTTCTACATAACCATAATTCTCCAACAAAAGATACAAGAGTGATTTTTAAAAAGGAAATCTCCTCTTCCACCTATTTATCTCCTCCCCCAACAGCCACCTCTCTTTTCGCCCCTCCCACACTCTTCACCCTCCAGAATCAAAGGGATTTTGTTTACTTGGTCATAGCAATTTCCACACTGAGAAATAGCTTTTTTAGTGCTAAAACTGTATTGAGGAAACACAAAAGAAAACACCAGACACACTCAGAGGGTGCCACTTCATCCAGATATGATTTTGTCTCTAAATTGACTAAAATGTCCAAAACTTTTCCATTAACAATTGAGTATCTATTGCTTTCTTCCAGATATAAAAGATACAACCAAGACAAATATATGTCTTCACAGGCACAGGCAAAAGTCTAAGTGATTTTGGCAAAACTATTGTGTTGTTATCACACAAGTATATTGAGTAGTGAGTATTACTAATTTGTTGACTACATAGCACGCATTCTGTGGCTTCCTGGAGTTAGCTTGAGGCCTGCTGTATTAGGTCAAGCTGCAATAACAACACCACAAACTAGAAGGTACAAACAACACTTATTTCTTATAGTTGTAGCTTATAAATATAAATCAAAAGTGCCAGCATATTTGGTTCTTATGGAAGTCCTTTTTTCTTTGAAGTTTCCTCTGGCTTGAAAATGGTTGCTTCCTGCTGGCTCCTCCAATGTAGAGAGCTCAGCTTTTCCCCTCATCTTATACAGATAATAATTCAATCATAAGCATCCTGCACTTATAAATTCATCTACTATCCATTATTATCTAAATTTTCAAGCTCAAAACACCATCACATTAGAGGGTAAATCTTGAACAAACATATTTTAAGCAAATATATTTGTTCACGGAACATTCAGTCAATAATACCCACTTTCACTTATTACTGTGCTTCAGGTTACATGCCCTTCTTCAGGGAGTTCTTCCCAAACATACCCCCTCCTTTTAAATCTCAAAACAGGATACATTTTTTCTCTTATGCCATTCCTGCAGAATAACTGGTTATTATGTGAGAAAATTTGACTAAGCTTCTCAATAGGATGTACACTTCGGGCTAGCAAGAACATGACACACACATGTTTCGTCACTACTATAGCTCAGAACTCGGCTCCTGAACGTTATCCATTTATTATAATTATTAATAAAACTCATTCCCATGAACTGAATGAATGAATTGAGGCTCTTCGTGTTTTCCTGGACCAAGTAGAGGCTCTTGGGCTATACTAGAACACAACAGGCACTAATGGAGAAGTTACTGGAGCCCACTTGAGCAAATCAATGAACAACGGAAGACAAGTGATGGTAGTATTTGATAATAAATCAGTAATTGATCATACTAGAGACTTCATTAATTCATGCATCTTTTTTGATGAATTAACCCATCTGGGCCTCAATTTCCTTGGTAATAGCTGCCTTACACTATTTTTTATGACAGGTAAGTACATGTAAGAACATGGAAAGGACAGCCTATTATAGTTACATATCTTTAGAGATGAACAAATCTAGTTTTAAAATCAACTTCTCAACTGACTAACAATGAGGCATATTAAAGATTAGTTTATGTTTCTGGGGGTATTGGCTGCATTTTTTATATATAAAATGTGAAACATCTGCGTTTAATTCACTTGTATCACTTGTCTTCCATTGTTCATCCATTTGCTGGAGAGGGCACCAGTAACATCTCCATACATCCTGTAACATGCTAGGTGTAGTCCAAGGGCATAAGCTCACTCCAGGAACATGAAGAGCTCAAACCATTCCTTCAGGTCATGGGAATGAGGTCTATAATTGATACTGGTTTTTTGGCGTATCAAATATGACACAGGTAGCTTGCCAGGCTCTGACGTGTGGGTGGGATACTCAGTAGGCTCTCATCTAGTGCATTTATTGATTTAGCAGCACAAATAGATTTTAGGGGGGCTTTGCTTGGTTTTGTTTTTACTATCTCATTCAAACAATAATTTAAAGAGCAATAACAAAATAAAAGTTGAATTTCTATGACCTAGGTGGAAAACACATTTAAATTTTCAAAACATTTAAAGTATTCCATAGTTTAAACCAATGATAAACCATTAAAATTTTAATTATAATTTTAATTTATTTATACAATTTTATCTTTGATGACTATCTAAAGAACTACTTTTACCTACTTTCAGTACTTAACAATATTATCATTATTTTTTTGCTTTTAGCAATCTGAAATCTTACAAGCAACATGGCATTAAATGGAACATGTCAGAATTTTCAACAAAACACTCATTTAGAATCATGTGCAAAAGCAATAAAGCATACTGTGTAAGTAAAGGGAAGGTAAGAGTTTAAAAAACTCAAGGCACAGTGTATCCATGTCAGTAGAATGGTGCCCCTAAACCCTAAAGCAGAGGTTGCCAACTTTGTTTGGCCCTTCCTTTTAAGAAAAAAAAAAATCGTTCACGATCCTCTGGAAATCAAATTTCTTTAAGCAAACAAACTGTTCCCCAATCACACTGGTGTGCGTTTTCCACACAAACTTGGATCATTCCATTGGCCTCCAAAGGACCATATCAGCCACTTTGTAGGAACAACATTTTTAAATGGTATCTCTTGGAGTTATCAGGAGGAATATACCCAAACATGAGTAAAAATGTCAAATGTGTGACAGATGAGTAGTTAAAGCTAATGCAAATACTTGTAGGGACCAGAGAGATGAGTACAGAGGACAGGGACATTTTGCCCTGAATGTGACCAACCAGGTTTTGATTCCTGGCACCTCTTTTGCATCCCCAAAACACTGCCAAGGGTGATACTTGAGTGCAGGCCAGTAGTAAGCCTTGAGTTACAACACACACATGACAGAACAGTCATAAGTAAAACCAATACTTATAGCAGGGTCAATTCTAGAATAAGACAAATATCAAGATTAAATATTAAGATTAAACAAAACCAATATCAAGATTAAATAAAATATCTCAGCTATTATGTAGTTGATAGAAGTGTTCAGTAAAGATTTTTCTCAGGCACAGGAGAGAGAGAAGTCAGGCAGCTTATAAACATTCATATTGAAAGGGAGCACAAGACTTTCTTTTTTTTTAATATTTATTATACCACCATGATATATACAATTACAAAGATGTTCATGTTTGGGTTTCAGTCATACAGTGTTCCAGCACCCCCATCCCTCCACCAGAGCCCATTTCTCACATCCAGTGTCCCTGATTCCCCCCCCTCACCTCTAGCCTGCCTCTATGGCAGGTTCTTTATCTGTTTTCTCTCTTTCTCTTTCTCTTTCTCTTTCTCTCTTTCTCACTTCCTTCTCAACGTATTGTGGACTGTATTGCATACAATTAGAGGTTATCATGTGTATCTATTTGCCTGTATTTAATGCTTAGTTCTAGGTTGAAATTAGCACTTTCAAAATTATTAGCAAATTGTTCCCCTCTGTCTTACCTAACCTCTGACTCCAACACATTTGGTGGTAATTTCTACATTTCACAAGACCTCCTTTTTTCATGTTTTTGCCCAACCTTGGATATTGGTAGTTAAAGCTAATGCATTAACCTTGGATATTGGTATATATATATATATATGTATGTATATGTATATGTATATGTATATGTATAGTATATATATGTATATGTATATGCATATGCATATGTATGTATATGTATACATATATGTGTATATATATATGTGTGTGTATACATATATATTATATATATGCCATACAAATAAATGCAGTCATTCTATATCTGTCTTTTTTTACTTCTGGCTAATTTCACTCAACATGATCCTCTCCATGTCCATTCATTTATAGGAAAAATTGAAGTTAGTATTTCATTGTGTAGATGTACCAGTTTCTTTTATCCAGTCATCTGTTCTAGGGCACTCTGGTTGTTTCCAGATTCTGGCTATTGTGAATAGTTCTGCTATGAAAATACAAGTGTGGATGGTGTTTCCACTGTGTGTTTTTGGCTTTCCAGGGCATATTCCCAGGAGTGGTATGGCTGTGTTGAACAGGAGCTCAATTTCTAGTTTTTGGAGGAATGTCCAAAAAGGGTGTACTAGTCAATATTCCCACCAACAATGGATGAGTGTCCCTTTTACCAGCATCCATGCCAGCACTTGTTGTTCTTGCTCTTTTGGATATGTGACAGTCTCTGTGGTGTGAGGTGATATCTCATTGTGGGTTTTGATTTGCATCTCTCTGATCATTAGTGCTGCTGAGCACTTTTTTCATGTCATTTGGCCATTCGAATTTCTTCCTTGCTGAAGTTTCTGTTCATTTCTTCTCTCCATTTTTTGATGGGGTTGGTTGTTTTCTTCTTGTAAATTCTACCAATGCCTGATATATCCTGGATATTAACCTCTTATCAGATAGGTATTGGGTGAATATTAGTTTCCATTCTGTGGACTGTCTTTGTATCTTGATCTGTAGTTTTCTATCTTTGTGTTTTCTCTCCCTGTTTTTGTGTATCACGGTGATATGCGCCTCGTAGAAGCTGTTTGGGAGTGTTTCTGTTCCTTCTATTTCCTGGAAGAGCTTGAAAAGGACTGGCAGTATGTCCTCCTTAAAGGTTTGAAAGAATTCACTAGTGAATCAATCTGGACCTGGGCTTTTGTGTTTGGGCAGACTTTTTTATTACTGTTTCAATTTCCTAAATGGTGATAGGCTTATTCAGGTATTGCAGGTCTTCTTGTTTTAGCCGTGGGAGATTATAGTACCTCTAGAATTTGTCCATTTCATCTAGGTTCTCAAGTTTCATGGCAGACAGACTCTCAAATTAATCTCTGATGATGTCTTGGATTTCTGTGGTTTCTGTTGTAATGTCCCCATTTTTATTTCTTTTTTTTTTCATTCTAGTTTTGTCTTTATTGGGAGGGGGAAGTGTTTTTACAGCACATGCTGCCAGGGCCTGTCCTTTCAATCATCCTGGGGTTGTTTTTTCTGTGACTTTTCTTCTTCTTGGAGCTGCCGCTGCTCTTGCTGCTGCAACCAGCTTCCTCAGGCCCCTGCTGCTGAGCGGTTCCTCCCTTGAAAGAGAATTTCCCGCTTTTCTTGGAAACAGCCTTGTTCCCGACTTCTTCCTGATCTGGCGACCTCTTCCTCTTAGGAAGACCTCGTACTGCTGGTCGCCTCTTCGAGATCATCACTATTCCCATTTTTATTTCTGATTCTGTTTATTTGGGTTCTCTCTTTCCTGTCCTAACAAGTCTTGCCAGTGGTTTGTCAATCTTGTTTATTTTTTTCAAAGAACCAGCTCTTGGTTTGTCGATCTTGTTTATTTTTTCAAAGAACCAGCTCTTGGTTTCATTAATTTTTTGGATTGTTTTTTGGGTTCCCAGGTCATTGATTTCCTCTCTAAGTTTTATTATTTCCTTCTTTCTGCCTAGGATGGACTCAATTTGTTGGTCTTTTCTCTCTAATTATTTTGAGCTGTAAGGTCAAGGTTATTCATGTGGGCCCCTTTCTTTTTTTCCTGATTTTGCTTGCAGAGCTATGAACTTTCCTCTTAATACTGTTATTGCTGTGTCCCACAAGTTCTGATAGTTGGTGTCTTCAGTTTCATTTGTTTCCAGGAATTTTTGGATTTCCTGTTTGATTTCTTCTATGACTCATTGGTTGTTTAGCAGTGAGCTGTTTCAGTTTCCAGTTTAGTTTGACTCCCTGCTTCTGTGTATGGTTGAGTTCTATTTTCAGTGCATCGTGGTCTGAAAAAAATAGTTGACACAATTTCTATCTTTTTTATTGAGGTATGCTTTATGGCTCAGCATGTGGTCTATCTTGCAGAATGTTCCATGTGCACTGGAGATAAATATGTATTCAGCTTTTGGGGGATGAAAAGCCCTGTATTGTATCAACCAGCTTTCTTTTCTTCCATTTCTTCCTCAGGGCCAGTATTTCCCTGGTGAGTTTCAGTCTTGTCAATCTATACATAGTTGATAAAGCAGTGGTTAAGACTCCAACTATTATTGTCCTACTGTTAATATCTTCTTTAAGGTCTATTTAGAGTTGTTTTAAGTATTTTGCTGGCCCCTCATTAGGTGCAGATATGTTTAGTAGTATGATTTCTTCCTGATATAAATACCGCTTAGTTATTAAGAAGTGGCCTTCATTGTCCCTTCTAACCTATTTCAGCCTGAAGTCTATGCTGTCAGATTCTAGTATGGCCATACCGGCCTTTTTGGAGGAGTTGTTTGTGTGGAGAATTGTCTTCCAGCCTTTGACTTTTGAATCTGTGTTTGCTCTGATTATTCGGATGTGTTTCTTGTAGGCAGAAGAATTTTGTGTTCAGTTTTTTAATCCATTTTGCCACTCTGTGTCTCTTAATTGGTGCATTTAGACTATTGATGTTGAGGGAGATTATTGTCATTAGATTTTTTCCCATATTTATGTTTAAACTTGTTGTGTTTTTGGGGTTCTGTCTTATTTTACAGTAGACCCTTTGTCCTTTTAAAGTTGGTTTTGAATCTATGAAGTTCCTGAGTTGTTGTTTATCCATGAAGTTGTGTATCTTTCCTTCATATCTGAATGTGAGTCTAGCTGGGTAAATAATTCTTGGTGAGATCTCCAGTTCATTGAGTCTTTTCACAATATACCACCAATTTTTTCAGGCTTGGAGTGTTTCATCTGAGAAGTCTGCTGTAAATCTTAGGGATGCTCCTTTGTGTGCTATTTCCTTCTTTTAATCTTGCTGCTTTCAGCATTCTCTCTCTATTGTTTTTGTCATTCTCATTAGGGTAAGACTTGGAGTATTCTTATTGGGGTTTCTTTTATCTGGTATCCTATGGGCCTCCTGAATCTGGGAGCATGTGTTCATCTGTTCAGGGAACTTCTCAGCAGTGATTGCTTTGACAGTTTCTTCCCTCATCAGCGTTTTCTTCTTCCCTTTGGGACCCCAATGATGCATATGTTGTTCCTTTTGGCTTCATCCCGATTATCTCTTATAGTCTGTTCATTAAATGTGAGTCTCTTTTCCATCTTCTGCTGCTTTCTAGAGAACCTTTGGACCTTGTGATGGAGATCACTAATTCTTTCTTCAACAATTGTTACTCCACTTTGGAGGACTTGCAGTGTGTATTCATTTCACTTACCATATTTTTAATATCTGTCATTTCTGCTTGGTTACTGTGTAGATATGGTCGATTGTGCTGAATCCTTTCCGGAAGCCTGCTTGCTCGCATGGTTGTCCTTCATCTAGTGTTCTGCTAATCCTGTTCAGGATGATTCGTGTAAACAGCTTGTAGATGACGGACTACAGGCAGATGGGGCGATAGTTGCTGATGTCGTGAATGTCTCCCTTCTAGAACAGTAGAACTGTCCTGCTAGTTTTCCATTGGGAGGGCACCTTGCATTCGGACAGGTAGTGTGTGAAGAGCCGAGCTAGTGTATTGATTGAGTACTGATGGCAGATTCTTCAGATGTTCGTGTCTGACTTTGTCTGGGCCTGGTGCTGTTCCCTTCTTTACCAACGAGATGGCATGTCGGATTTCAGAAGGGAGAACATTGGGAATGGCATATCCATCCTGTGGAATTTGGTATGTGGGCAGGTGGATGTGGCTATCAAAGAGATTTGAGTAGAAGTCCTGGATAATCTTCTCCATTGCCTTTCTGGAAGATGTAATAGATCCATCAGGGCGTCGGAGGGCAGTCATCTTGGTCTTATAGTTGGTGAACGACAGGCGGGCGGTGCGAAGCGCTTTTCCCGGGTTCTGCTGCATCTTCCAGTATTTCTGCTCTTCTGGCTTTGAGGTCTTCTTTTATCACCTCTTTGCACCGTATAGCAAGATTGGACGATAGCATTTGGTCTCCTGAGGCTCGCGCCTTCCACGTTGGCGAATGAGCCCAAGAGTTTCTGAAGACAAGGGTCCTTTTGTATCTTTCTCTCTCTCAGCACTCTTCGCACAATCATGGAGGTGCTGAACCAGTCGGTTGTATTCTTCATCGATGTCGCCAATGATGGTATCTTCCCATGTTGCTGCAATGGTGCCAAAGAGTTCCCAGTTGGTGGTCTTTCTGGGAGTTCTCTTCTTAAACTTTGCAGCCTTTTCTCCCCGTTGTGGGAAGTAGAATTTTGCACGAAGGAGACGGTGGTCCGATCCCGTTTGGAATTTGGGGACTACAGCTACATCAGTCAGACAAAAACGTCGATTGAAGATGATGTGGTCCATTTCATTGTGGAACTGTCCACCGGGAGATTCCCATGTCCAACGTTTCGCTTCAGCCTTCTGAAACTGTGAGTTCCCATGAATAGTCTTGGTGGACATGATGAACTCAGATAATCTCTCACCCTGTTCGTTCCATTCTAGGCCATGGGTCCCAATATGGAGTACTTCAGCCAATCTTCTTGGTCCTATCTTGGCATTAAAATCACCGACTATGATATTGTAGAAGGTGTGATCTTTTTACAAAACTCCTCCAATTCCATGTAGAATTTCTCAATTTCATCTTCTTTGTATGTGGATGTTGGTGCCTAGACAATGAGGATAGAAATTGCTGGCAGTGGGCCACATCTCTTCAAGTATAATTGTCCTATTCGGTTTGTTAGGCATAAAAAATGAATCAATGTTGACGGCCATGTTAAGTGTTAACAAGGACACCAACACCACCGATGCCTCTTTTCGTTGCATGTTCCAAGGAACAATTCTTCTCCGGTGTCAGATACAGCATGATGCAACGGACGCCTCCTCATCTCAGTCAGACCAATGATGTCATACAAGATGCTGCTCTGTCTCACATTCATTGATTTACAGAAAGCCTTTGATTCTTTGGAGACTGAAGCAGTCATCGAAGCCCCTAGCCAAACAGGGTGTTCAAACCCAATACATCAAGATCCTTTGTGAGATGTATTACGGATTCACCACCAGGATCTCACCATTCTACAAAGAAGTGATCATTAATGTGAAAAGAGGGGTTCGACAGGGTGATACCATTTCACCAAAACTCTTCAGCACCACCCTCGAGAACATCATGCAACAATTAGAATGGGAAGGAATGGAAGTGAAGATAGATGGTAGGCAACTACACCACCTCTGCTTTGCTGATGACATCGTTCTAATAACACCAAACATTAGCCAAGCGGCACAAATGCTGGCTGACTTCAACCGAGAATGTGGAAAGATAGGTCTACAGCTGAATCTAAAGAAAACCATGTTTATGAAGAATGAACTAGTTCCAGAGGCCCCATTCACTCTCAATGGAACAAACATCTCTGAATGCAGCAGTTATGTGTACCTAGGTCGAGAAGTCAACATGATGAATGACCTAAAACTGAGCTGCGCAGGAGGAAGAGAGCGCCATGGAATGCCTTCAAAGCCACCAAAGAAATAGCTAAAAGGACAAAGAACCTCCAGCTCCAGGCACATCTCTTTGACTCCACCATTCTCCCTGCATTAACATACGCCTCAGAGACCTGGGTCCTACGAAAGCAGGATGAGAATGCTATTCGGGTCTCCCAGAGAGGAATTGAAAGAGCTATGCTTGGAATATCACGCCTCACTCAAGTGAGAGAAGGAATCGGAGTTCTGACCTTCATCACTATTCCAGAATCAGGGGCGCTGTCTCGTTTGCCAAGGCATCGGATATCAGATGGGCTAGACATGTAATGCTATTTGTAGACAACCGCTGGACTAGAGCCATTATCAACTGGATCCCACGCGATGTCAAAAGATCACGTGGCCGCCCACCTACAAGATGGTCAGACTTCCTAGTCAAGACCCTGAAGGAACAGTTTGAGGCTCTTCATATTCCTGAATCAACCAGATGCCATTGGGCTACATTGGCAAGTGATAGGGTCCAATGGGAATGTTACTGACGCCCCCTAGAGCAAATTGAGGAATAACGGGATTCAAGCGATCAAGTGATCATTTCTGCTTGCATTTTGTTCTGCAATTTACTCATTTCTGCTCTCATGTCCTCTTGTATTTTATTGACATATTCTATTGCTTCTTTGAGTTCCTTATGATTTCTTAACAGTTTCCTCCAAAATTCCTTATCAGAGAGATTATATAGCTCATCATTATTGCTTATGATTATATAGCTCATCTGGACTAGTGACTTCAGTCACTGTGCTTGATGGAATTCTGTGTCGCTTTACCATAACTACTATTGTAGGTTGCAAATGTGTGTTCTTAGGTGGCTAGATAGTACTCTTAGTAGGTATCTGGGTTGTTTGCAGTGTTTGGGATGAGTGACAAGGAATATAGGGATGAATGCTTACTGGCATCTCAGGTAAGATAAATAGTAAGTAGTGCTTTGGTGCAGTTTTGAGTTTTCGGATGTCGGTGGGTGGTTCTGTGGGGTGCCCGGCACTCAAACACACCTGGTGGGGGATGGGAAGCATCTGCGGGAGCTGGGAGGAAGTGTTCCAGTGAAAAGTCTGAGGCTCGATGTGCCTTGGCCCCGTTGGTGAAAGTTACAGCCTTTTTACCCTGGGACTGAGTGGTTCTGCAGGGTGCCCTGGACAAGAAGGTCTTGTCCAGGTGGCTCTAACACACCTGGACAAGACCTTCTTGCCAAGTTATCACTATTTGCAGATGACATGATATTATAACTGGAAAACCCAAAACTCTCTACCAAGAGGCTCCTAGAAATAATACATTCTTATAGTAGAGTAGCAGGGTACAAAATCAATACCCAAAAGTCAATGGCCTTCCTATATGCAAACAGCGAAAGAGAAGAAAGTGACATTAAAGAAACTATCCCATTCACAATTGCGCCGCAGAAAATCAAATACCTAGGAATCAGTTTGACAAAGAATGTAAAGGATCTCTACAAAGAAAACTACAAAACGTTACTTCAGGAAATAAAAGAAGACCTGAGGAAATGGAGACACATTCCCTGCTCATGGATTGGAAGGATTAACATTATCAAAATGGTAATACTCCCTAGAGCTTTATACAGATTCAATGCGGTCCCTATAAAGATACCCATGATGTTCTTCAAAGAAATTGAACAAACACTCCTGAAATTTGTATGGAATAATAAAACCCCACGAATAGCTAAAGCAATCCTTGGAAAAAGAAGATGGGGAGGTATCACTTTCCCCAACCTCAAGCTCTACTACAGAGCAGTTGTAATTAAGACAGTGTGGTATTGGTATAGAGACAGACCCGTAGACCTATGGAATAGAACTGAGTATCCCCGAAATGCACTCCACAAATATACAACCACTTAATTTTCGATAAAGGAGCAAAAAAATATTAAATGGAGCAAAGAAAGCCTCTTCAACAAATGGTGCTGGGAAAACTGGGCAGCTACATGTAAAAAAAATGAACTTAGACCTCCTTCTAACGCCATGCACAAAAGTCAGATCAAAATGGATTCTAGATCTCAACATCAGACATGAATCTATAAGGTACATCGAAGAAAACATAGGAGAGAAACGGCTCTATGACATCGAAAAGAAAAGTATCTTTAAAGACGACACACCACTGACCAAGCAAATGGAAGCAATGATAAACAAATGGGATTATATAAAATTGAAAAGCTTCTGCACCTCAAAAGAAACGGTGACCAAGATACAAAGACAATCCACAGAGTGGGAAAGGATATTCACCCAATACCCATCTAACAAGGGGTTAATATCCAGGATATATCAGGCACTGGTAGCACTCCACAAGAAGAAAACAGCCAACCCCGTCAAAAAATGGGGAGAAAGAAATGAACAGAAGCTTCCAAAAAAGAAGAAATTCGAATGGCCAAAAGGCATATGAAAAAGTGCTCTTCATCTTTAATCATCAGGGAGATGCAAATCAAAACAACAATGAGGTACCATCTCACCCCACAGAGACTGGCACACATCCAAAACAGCAAGAACAACCGGTGCTGGCATGGATGTGGGGAAAAAGAGACTCTCATCCACTGCTGGTGGGAGTGCCGACTGGTTCAGCCCTTTTGGAAAACAATATGGGCATTCCTCCGAAAGCTAGATATTGAGCTCCCATTTGATCCAGCAATAGCACTCCTGGGAATATACCCGAGAGACCGAAAAACACATAGCAGAAACACTATCTGTACTTCTTTATTCATCTCTGCGCTATTCACTATAGCTAGAATCTGGAAACAACCTAAATGCCCGAGAACAGAGGACGGGCTAAAGAAACTGTGGTTCATCTACACTATGGAATACTATGCGGCTGTCAGAAAGGATGAAATTTTGAAATTTACCTGCAAATGGATGGACATGGAGTCTATCATGCTGAGTGAAATTAGTCAGAAGGAAAAGGACAGATATAGAATGACTGCATTCATTAATAGGATATAGATACCAGTGTTTTAATAAATATGGGAAATGGTAATGGCAGATTAAAACTCACCACTGAATATACGCAAAGAGACTTAAGTGATAAACTCTAAATATCTGCAGGGCTAGCCACAATGTGTAAAATAAGAGGGAGAGAGATGCAGAGACAGAGAGAGATAGAGAGAGAAAGAGAGGAAACTGGGGTACCTGCTATTAAGGCGGGTGGGGGAACGGGAGGGGGAGGGGTACATTGGTGGTGGAAATGGGCACTGGTGGAGGGATGGGTGCTGGAATACTGTATTACCAAGAACCAATTATGAACACCTTTGTAATTGTATGTTTCACGGTGGTATAATAAAAAAATTTTAAAAAAAGCTTAAAAGGTTAAAGTACCTCCTACCTAAATAAAAATATCCACTTGCATCATCACTGCCCCAATTTTCTGAAGTTCTCTAGTTCCATCAAGATAATAAAAAAAAAAAAACTATATTAGAGTTGTTCTCTTTACCTGTCAAGTCACTATGGTGTTGTGCTCTCAAACATCAGAGTGAGTCATGTATCAACAACAGTGATGGGAATAAATCCAACAGTGATATGTGAGTATCTCTCACATCTGCTGTGAGGGCTGTTTAGAAACAAAGCTCCTACGTATCTTCCTTAGGTGTGGGCACTGCTCTTTTCTCACTTATATAACAACAGCAAAAAGATCTCATGTAAATGAAGAAAGGAATATGCTGGGTTTTCAAGACATTTGTCATTTGACCTAAAATTTCTCCTTGAACTTGAAATTGGTACAATGCTATTAGTACAATAGCATTGTAACTGGTAATTTTAGATACACATTTCATTTCCTTTGTGTCCCCTCTCTTTATGCCCTCTTCTTCAACAAAAACCCACATGCTAAAAAAAAAAAGACCCAGCTACTGACCAATGGTTAATCTCATAATATTGCTCTTCATCATGACATTCTATCAACTTGTCTTATTTACAAATAAAGACACGGAAAGTTGAAAAAGTGGGACAGCATGCCAGTGTGCAGAAATTCCAAGAACACTCTGAGTTCCAGAGTGTTTTGTAATCATTATGCTAAATTTCCACCCACAGCATTTGACCCAGTGAAGAAAGATGCTGAATGAAGGAAGCAGGAATACTGAGCATTACAATCAATTTAAGGTAAAATATAGAACTCTGTGTGTGTGCAAGAGAGAGAAAGAGAGAGAGACAGAGAGAGAGGTTTGTCTCATTTTCCACTTTCTAAGCCCATTGATTTCCATGAGCCTGTTGATATTATCTTTTAACATATGCTTCTAAATTTATACTGGTTTTAAAGACTTGCTTTCCAAGGACATATCTAATGGTATGTTAGAGACATACCGTTATGAACCCAAATTCAAGAACCCAAATCAAAATTATGGAGGGACCAAAATTATAGGAAGTACATCATTAGATACAAAATTTGGGAATCATTAGTCATTTGGCTGGGAAAATGCTGTAGACAGATTCAACAGCATCCATTTCATTGTGTATTCATCGCATGCGCACTCTGGACTAGATACATAAATAGTTATTAAGTGGGTCAGTCTATAAAAAGAAAATGACTATCCTTTTGTCGACAAATATAGGCTCATTGCATTATCCTCTTTATTTCTGATCACAAGAGTAAGACCTTGAAACTCACTGTGTTAGTACTACTGGCCCCTGCCCATGAAAGATCCCTCAATAGTTAAATACCAGGCCTGCTGTCTCGGGCAGTGTGTGTTACAACTTCTATTTTTATATACTCCCTTTATGTAACAAATTACAAAACTATATAAATTCTTATACCAGGATCAGACTCTAAAAGACATTTATTTATCTTCAAATGTGCCTATAAAGGAAACTGAAATCAGGCAATATTGCCTTCCCAAGGTCCATTATTTGTGACTTCCTGGCTGCATAGTTACCTGTCTTAAGTAAGTAATATTTTAATGGTATAAATTTTATCATAATACCATGAAACTTCTAAAAATTTTGGACACATGTCAGAAATGAAGAATCTGTATTGCTCTTTTTTATATTTTTATACTACCGTTAGATATGTAATTACAAGACTTTCTTGTCTTGTAATTACAAGACTTTTCTTGTTTGTCTTTTTTTCCAACACCCATCCCTTCACCCCTGCCAATCTTCCATCACCAATGTCCCCACCTCCTTCCCCCTTCCCCCAGCTTGCCTCCATGGCAGGTTATTTCCTCTCTCTCTCTCTCTTTCTCTCTCTCCTCGCTTCCCTTTCTTAAACATTGTAGATTGTAATATATTCTAGAACATGATTGGTTCCACTAGTTTGGTGTACCGGGTCCAGACCATGAAAATGGTGGCTATTATGGTGAGTGGATCTCATCTGGCTGCTTCTGAGGCCCTACAGAGGTGATGGGCCCACTCCCAAAACACATCTTGCCTCCTGGGAGCCTCATGGTCAGCTGAGCTAGGGGAGAGCCGGATGGCAGCTCTTCCCCTTGTGTCTGAGTCTCTGCATCATGGCTGAGAGTCCTGAGGCAGAGCATGGGCGGGGCCACCAGGCATCTGGAACGGATCAGAGAGGAGAATGGGGAACCCAGCTCCACCTCCAGGAACATCTGGTGACTTCCGCCTCCTGAAAGTCACCTACCTGGGCTCGAACTTCGGCTGCTCTGAGCTGGTCTTGAGATCAGCATCTCTCTTGCATGGGTTCTGATGAGCTGTGGGATTCAGACCATGAAAATGGCGGCTATTACGGTGAGTGAGTCTTATCTGGCTGCTTCCAGGGCCCTACAGAGGTGATGAGCCAATACCCAAAACCCATCTTGCCTCCTGGGAGCCTCATGGTCAGCTGAGCTAGGGGAGAGCCAGAGGGCAGCTCTTCCCCCGTCGCGACTGAGTCTCTCATCTTTCTCTCTATCTCTATTTATGTCTCTGTATTTCTCTCTCTCTTCTCCTACACCTTGTGACTTGCCTTACGGTTTATTCTGCAATTATCTATGTGTATATTTAGTAATGAGTTCTAGTGTGACATTATAGTTCCTCATTCCCCATCAACCTCCCCAGTTTGTTACAACTACAATGATCATTATGGTGTACGGTTGTGAAAAAATCCTGGGAAGGACCTGGTCCTAGCCTACTTTGTTATCTAAGCCTCTTGCATGTCTGTGAACTATCACAGCTTTGCATCTGGTCTGGCCCCTTGTCTGGTTCATCTGGCTGCGGAGGCTGTGAGCCTGTAGCCACGCCCACCAGCATGGATAGGGAGGAACCCAAATCCGTGCTCCAATTCCGGCCAGTGTGGCTTCCCCCACATGACTGCTTTACCCTAGGAGCTATGTTGGTCTCATTCGGGGACTAGCCAATTCCTCAGAGACTCCATGAGCTGTTCCACGTGGGTCAGGCAGGGCAGCTGTGCATCTGGTCTGTCCCTTGTCCAATTCATCTCTATCGTTACTGTTTTTGGCATATTGAATACACCACGGGTAGCTTTCCAGGCTCTGCCATGGCTCTGGGTTCATCCCAGGGGGCCCAGTCTTTTCCTATGTCAGACCATCCACCATCCAGGGCCCACAGGGCAGAGCCCTGGGGGTGTAGACAAGCCTATCTCCTGTCTGCCACCTGCCAATGCAGCCAGGCACTGCAGCCACATCTGTAACACCTCGAAGGGCAAGTTGTATTGCTCTTGATATCCATGGATATTATAATTCTTATATCTCTTCTATGGAGATATGAACACAGATATAATTATTTATGATCCTCTAAACTCATACTGAGCAAAGTCATAAAGTGTCACCATTGTCCACTTTTAAAAGGAATTGGTGCAATGTGAAGTTTCAGGTTTTCCAAATTTCAAGGAATTTGAAATCTAAGGAATTTGAAATCTATCATTTTCTATGTAATATAAGGTTGCCCCCCCATAAAAATTACTGACAGGTGGGCATCAACCCCTATGCATTTTTTCTAAAAATAATGGGTTTGGGGTTCTTTTTTACTTCATGGTTCATTACAGATAAAAGACAGATTCCAAGTAAAGAGCTGCAATTGTTTTGTGAACATCACAGAATATCACTTCCAAGTAAGTGATATTAATTTTAGCTCTATGAAAACCCATCTCCAACACTAACTCCTTTCTTTCCTCTTTTTTCCTTCAACTAACACCTCATTCACTGACAAGTTCCCATGTGATAACATATCTGCATTTAAACTCACTTGAAAAGCTTCCATGTCAACACATATGTTTTTTCCTCTAAGGGAAAAAAATATACAATAAAATTAGCTGTAGACTGCAGATTAGAATCCCCAGGGTTATGGGAAAGAACACAAATTATCATTTTCTCTAATCAAGCAATTAGTACCATTTACTCTTCTAGATATTACATTCTTTACATGAATCTTCATAATTAATTAGTTACATCTAGAAACAGTGATTCAAGTTAAATTTGTTGCCTGAGATGTTCGTAGGAGGTGAGACTGCCTAGGAATTGAGATATTAGAGGAAAAAGCATGGATTTTCCTGAAGGTGTTGTACTGGAATGAAGAATAACATGATCAGAATAGGTGTGTTCACAAATGTTTGGCTTGAATTCGACTTTTCTCATTGGGTAGGGCTCTGTTGAGCTATAGAGTCCGGACCTTGAGAATGGCTGTGGTTGTGGTGCGTGAGGTTTTCCAGTCTCAGAGAGTCTGTCGGGGGTCATGCAAGGACCAAAACCTGCTTCCTGCTTCTCCGTCCAGGATGCCCCATCAGCCTCGCACAGGTAGGGCATGTTCATACACCATCTATGTTGGCTTTTGTGGAAGATCACTTCAACGTGTCAACCCAAGAAACACAGTTACCATTTTCATATATGTACTGACCATTCTTATAATGGCTTTAGTGAAATGAAGACTTTCATAAAATGGCAGCCTGAAAGGATTCTTTTGAGGCCCGGCCAGTAGTATCCATATCGATGCCACTTTGAGTCATTCTGTGGAAATCCACTAACTTAACAGATATTTTTCTGGTGTCTTCTGTGTATTAGGCATGTTCTTGGCATAGGCAATAGAACTATGATCAGCATGAACATGATCTGAGGGAATTTACAATCTCAGATTATAGTTTAGAGGCATAATTTAATAACTCCCTTACAGTACTATAGTAGTAGTAAAAGATAACCCACCAACAAAAACACAGAGCAAGAGCATCATTTTTCTAAAAGCTGCATAACAAATTACCACAAACTTGGTATCGTGAAATGAGTGAGGTAGATAATCTCATAGAGAGGTAGGTCTCTGAGAGGTAAATATAGTAGGTGACTCTGCTCCATTCTTTGCTCACCTTTACAAGCTCAATATAAAAACATAGTTAAAACAGGTTCGTGAGATACAGAATATTCCACGTTTATTCAGAATGGAAAACAGAATTGGTTACTATGTTATGGAGGACTTAAGAACTGATTTTTGCTGGCTCTCACAGGAACTATGAGTTTCAAAAACCTACTCTGTCTTTTTCATCTGACACTATATCCTCAAACCAGAAATGTTTTTTTGAGTCTTTGAATCATCTTTCATGTTTGCCTTCCTCCTCCTTCACCAGCCAATCAGAAATATGTAACCTTTCTGAAACTAACATGAAATTTTAATTATATATACAATATGTCTTTGTAGTTGTACCTTGATTCATGTTGATTGAGTAGAGGATTTTTAAAAATATTTTATTATAACGACCGTGAGATAAACAATTACAAAGATGTTCAAGTTTGGGTTTCAGCATACAGTGTTCCAGCACCCATCCCTCCACCAGTGCCACCTCCCACCAGCAATGCCGCCGATTCACTCCCCCTCCCCAAGCCTGCCTCTAAGGCAGATTCTTTATCTCTTTTCTCTTTTTCTCTTTCTCTCTCTCTTTCTCTCTTTCTTCTCTTAATATTGTGGCTTGTGAGACATAGACTTAGAGGTTATCATGTGTATCTCTTTGTCTGTATTCAGTGCTCAGATCTAGGTGGACAATAGCACTTTCAAAAATTATCACACTGTTTGCTTCTCTTTCTTACCTAATCGCCGACTCCCACAAGTCTGTGGTAATTTTCACCTTTGACAAAACCTCGTGATACACATTTCGCCTGACAAAAATTGGTATCATTTTATACATACATATATATATGCATATATATATGTCATGCAAATAAATGCAGTCATTCTATATCTGTCTTTTTTCCGACTGCCTAATTTAACTCAACATGATCCTCTCCATGTCCATCCATTTATAGGCAAATTTCATCACTTCATTTTTCCTAACAACTTGTGTAGTATTCCATTGTGTAGATTACTACAGTCATTTTATCCAATCATCAATTCTCAGGCACTCTGGTTATTTCCAGATTCTGGCTATTGTGAATAGTACTGCTATAAACATAAAAGTGGTGATGGTGTTTCCACTGTGTGTTTTTGGCCTCCCAGGGTATATTCCCAGGAGTAGTATGGCTGGGTAAAATGGGAGCTCAATTTCTAGTCTTTGGAGGAATGTCCATATTGTTTTCCATAAAGGTGGTATCACTCAACATTCCCACAAATGAGAGTCCCCTTTTCCCGCATCCACGCCTGCACTTGTTGTACTGCTCTTTTGGATATGTGTCAGTCTCTGTGGTGTGAGATGATACCTCATTGTTGTTTTGATTTGCATCTATCTGATGACTAATGATGATGAGCATTTTTCATATGTCTTTTGGCCATTTGAATTTCCTCCTTGTCGAATTTCTGTTCATTTCTTCTCCCCCATATTTTGATGGGGTTGGCTGTTTTCTTCTTGTAAAGTTCTACCAGCGTCTGATATATTCTGGATATTAAGCCCTTTATCAGATGGGTATTAGGTGAATATTCTTTCCTATTTGTGAACTGTCTTTGTATCTTGGTCATTGTTTCTTTTTGTTGCTTTTTTAGCTTTTTAGTTTCATATATGCTTATCTTTTCTTAGAGTTGTTTAGTTAGTGGTGTTTCATCTATGAAAATGTCCTTAGCTTCAATATCGTGGAGGGCTTTTCCTATATTTTCTTCAATGTATTTTATGGATTCACATCTGATGTTGAGATCTTTAATCTACTTTGTTTTTTTAATCCATTTTGATCTGATTTTTGTGCATGGTGTTAGAGGTTCAAATTCAATTTTTACATGTAGTTGCCCAGTTTTCCCAGCACCACTTGTTAAAGAGGCTTTTCTTGCTCCATTTCGCACTTTTTGCTCCTTTATCAAAGATTAATTGTTCATGTGTTTGAGGCTGGTTTTCAGGATACTCAACTCTATTCCGTAGGTCCACAGGTCTTTTTTAATTCCAATACCATGCAGTTTTAATTACTACTACTTTGTAGTAGAGTTTGAAGTTGGGAAAAGAGATGCCTCCCATCTTCATTTTACCAAGGATTGCTTTACCTATCCGTGTGGGTTTATTATTCCAAACAAATTTCAGGTGTGTTTGGTCAATTTCTTTGAAGAATGTCATTGGTATGCTTATAGGGATGGCATTGAATTTGTGTAAAGCTCTATGGAGTATTACCATTTTGACAATGTTGATTCTCCTAATTCATGAACAGGGAACGTGTTTCCATTTCCTTGTGTCATATTTTATTTTTTGAAGTGAAGTTTTGTAGTTCTCTTTGTATAGGTCCTTTATGTTCTTCGTCAAACCGATTCCTAGCTATTTGATTTTCTGTGGCACAATTGTAAAATCAGATCATTTTCTTAATATCCCTTTTACTCTCTTTCATTATTTGTATATAGGAAATCCACTGACTTTTGGGTATTGACTTTTGTACCCTGCCGCTCTACTATAGGTATCTATTGTTTCTAGGAGCTTTTTGGTAGTGTAGGGTTCTCTAGGTAAAATAGCATGTCACCTGCAAATAGTAAAAAGTTTGACTTCTCTTTGCCTGTCTTGAAGCCCTTAATGTCCTTTTCTTCTCTGATTGCTATGGCAAGTACTTCCAGTACTATAAGATAGAAATGTGTGAGGGGGCAACCTTGCTTGTCCCTGATCTTAGGGAGGCTTTTAGTTTTCCCCATTGAGGATGATACTCGCTGTGGCTTTGACTATATTGAGGAAGGTTCCTTCAACTCCCATTTTATGAGGGTTTTAATCATGAACTGATGTTGGATCTTATCAAATGCTTTTTCTGCATGTATCAATATGATTTTTATTTTTTCTCTTATTTATATGATGTATTATGTTGATTAACTAGCGAATGTTGAACCATCCTTGCATTCCAGGTATGAATCCTACTTGGTCATGATCTATAATCTTTTTGATAAGTCTTTGGATTCTGTTTGCTAGTATTTTCTTAAAGATCATAGCATCTGTGTTCATCAGGAGATTGATCTGTAGTTTTCTTTTTTGTGTGCTTGTCTCTGCCTGCTCTGGGTATCAGGGTGATGTGTTCCCTCAGGGAGTCTTTCTGTGTCTTCTATGTCCTTGAAGAGCTTGAAAAGGATTGGCAGAGGGTCCTCCTTAAAGTTTTGAAAGAATTCACTAGTGAATCCATCTGGACCTGGGCTTTTGTGTTTGGGCAGACTTTTTTTTATTACTGTTTCAATTTCCTTGATGGCCATAGGCTTATTCTGGTATTGGCAGCCTTATTGTTACAGCCGTGGGAGGTTATAGGACTTCTGGAGTTTATCCATTTCTTCCAGGCTCTCACATTTCATGGCATACATGTTCTCACAATAATCTGTGATGATCTTTTGGATTTCTGTGGTTTCTGTTGTGATGTTCTCCTTTTCATTTCTGATTCTGTTTATTAGGGTTCTCTCTTTCCCTGTCCTTACCTGCCTTGCCAGTGGTTTGTCGATCTTGCTTATTTTTTCAAAGAACCAGCTCTTGGTTTCATTAATCTTTTGGATTGTTTTGTTTTTGGGGTTTCCAAGTCATTGATTTTCTAAGTTTTATTATTTCCTTCTTCCTGCCTGGATTGGGCTCCTTTTGTTAGTATTTTTCTAATATTTTGAGCTGTAAAAATCGGGTTATTTATGTGGGCCCTTTCTTCTTTTCTGATAAATGCTTGCAGAGCTATGAACTTTCCTCTTAACACAGCTTTTGCTGTATCTCACAAGTTCTGATAATTGGTGACTTCAGTTGCAATTGTTTTCAGAAATCTTCGAATTTTCTGTTTGATTTTTTTTCTATGACCCACTGGTTGTTCAGCAGTTTGCTGTGCAGTTTCCAGTTGTTTGGTTTGACTCCCTGTTTCTGTGCGGTTAACTTCCATTTTCAGTGCATCGTGGTCTGAAAAACAGTTGATACAATTTTTTAAAATTTTATTGAGGTATGCTTTGTGGCTTAGCATGTGGTCTATCTTGGAGAATGTTCCATGTGCAAAGGAGAAAAATGTGTATTCAGCATTTTTGGGATGAAATGCCCTATATATATCAACCAGTCCTCTTTCTTCCATTTATTCTTCCAGGGCCAGTATTTCCTTGGTGAGTTTCGGTCTTGTTGATCTATCTGAGTTGATAAAGCAGTGTTGAAGTCTCCGACTACTGTTGTGTTGCTGTGAATGTCTTCTTTGAAGTGTATTAGCAGTTGTTTTAAGTGTTTTGCTGGCCCCTCGTAACGGCATATATGTTTAGGAGTATAATTTCTTCATGGTATACATATCCCTTAATTATTAAGAATTGGCCTTCACTGTCCCTTCTAAACTTTTGTAGCCTAAAGTCTATGTTTTCAGATACTAGTATGGCCACACCGACCTTTTTGTAGAAGTTGTTTGTGTGGAGAATTGTCTTCCAGTCTTTGATTTTGAGTCTGTGTTTTCTCTGATTATTCAGGTTTTTTTCTTGTAGGCAGCAGAATATGGTATTCATTTTTTAATCCATTTTGCCACTCTATGTCTCCTAATTGGTGCATTTAGGCTATGAAATTTAGAGAGATTATTGTCATAGGATTTTGTACCATCTTTTTGAATAAGTTTGTTGCGTTTTAGGGTTTGTCTTATCTTTACAGAAGCTCCTTTGGCCCTTCTTTTTAAAGTTGGTTTTGAGTCTATGAAGTTCCTGAGCTGTTGCTTATCTATGAAGTTGTGTGTCCTCCTTCAAATCTGAATGTAAATCTTGCCAGGTAAAGTTTCTTGGTGAGGTCTTCATTTCGTTGAATCTTTTCACGATATCCTACCATTGTCTTTGGGCTCAGAGTGTTTCCTCTGAAAAATCCTCTGTAAATCTTAGGGATTTTCCTTTTGTGTGTGATTTCCTTCTTTTATCTTGCAGCTTTCAGTATTCTATCTCTTCTGTGGTTCTTGTCATTTTGATTAGGATATGTCTTGGAGTATTCTTGTTTGGATTTCTTTTAGATGCTACCCTTTAGGCCTCCTGAATCTGGGAGCAAGCACTCTTTAGTTCCGGGAACTTCTCAGCAATGATTGCTTTGATAGTAGCTTCTTTGTCAGGGTTTTCTTCTTGTCCCTCTGGGACTCCAATGATCCTTTGTATTACTCCTTTTGGCTTCATCTCGATTATCTCTTGTTGTCTGTTTGTTTACTCTGAGTCTTTTTTTCCATCTTCTGCTGTTGCCAAGAAAGTATCTGCACCTCATCTTCGAGCTCACTAATTCTGTCCTCAGCGGCTGTTCCTCTGCTGCAAAGGACTTCCAATGACTTTTTCATTTCCCCACCTCATTTTTAATGTCTGTTATTTCTGCTTACATTTTCATTTCCATTTTCCTCACTTCTGCTTTCATGTCCTCTTTCATTTTATTTGCTCTGCATTCCATTGCTTCCTAGAGTTCCTTGTGCATCCTTAACAGCTCCCTTCTAAATTACTTATCAGAAAGATTATACAGCTCATCACTGCTTGGCTCATCTTGGCGGTGTATTCACATGAGTATTCACTCATGGAGCTTGAAGGAATTCTGTGTTGCTTTACCATTATGACCATTAAGGTTGCAAGTTGAGTGTATTTGTGTGACTGGTCACAAACACAGTGGGAGTTGTCGATGGTTGTTCACAAAATTTTGTGGGATGTGGGCATATTGGGGGGTATGGAATGTGGGTGATATTGTGGCTAATGTACCCAGGTAGTTCTATATTGGTATCCAAAAACTGATTATTTCTCGTGGACATGCCAGCATCTGCGCGGTTTTGAGTTTTGCTGTGTGAAACCTGGAGTAGAGTGGCCTAGATCAGGGAGATTGGCGCAGGGAGGGTGTTGGGTCCAGTGGATGGCAGGGTTTGGGCAGAACTCCAGGCCACCATCTCTTTGTCTTCTGCTTTAGCTGGTGCTCAGTGGGATGTGGACAAAGGGAATTCCAAATACTCCTGGAGTAGAATGGCCCAGATCAGGGAGATTGGCGCAGGGGAGGGTGCCAGGTCCATGGGATGGCAGGACTTGGATAGCACTCTAGGCCCCCAGCCCTTTGTCCTCTGCTTTGCCCAGTGCATGTAATCAGGATTTTTTTAATTTAAGAGAACCCTTAGACTTTGTGCTTCCCTCAGCAATGCCCCTGACCAAACTGTGAAAACTGAGTACGTCTGCCTAAAAGCAATGCAGCATGTGAGCTCACTTCTGACGAAGTAGTAATTAACCAGGAAGAAAATAGCATGAAGGAAAAAGGGTATCAAAGAAGATTGCAAAGAGAAATTGTGTGTGTGTGTGTGTGTGTATCTTTGAGGGGGTTGGCTTTAGTGACATTTAATCAGGATAATTGGAGTGAAGACCAAGGTAAAGGAGCATTGAAGGATGAAGCTAGAAGTGTAGCAAGAACTCCTTGTGGTAAAGAAACTAGTAACACCTCTCTAGCTTCCAAATCTCATTCAACTGCATGTTATTTAATCTATTTCTATGCACGAGCTACAGGAATGTCAGCATTTACCTTTTTAGCCTCTGTAAAAGGGAGAGATGTCCTAGAAAAAACCTAAATCCTATTAGTAAATGCTCCAAAGCCCAGAATACCTTGCCAGTAAAATGCTTACCTTTTCCTCTCTTTCATCTTCTTATGCTCTCTCTCTTTTACTCTTTCTCTCTCTCTCTGTTTTTGGGTCTCTCTGTTTTTAAGGCACATCTGACTATGCTTACTCCTGGCTCTGGCATAGGTATCATCCTGGTAGAGCTCAGGAGATCCACCAGAACAACTGTGTCCAAGGCGAGCACCCTACTTTCTGTACAATCATTCTAGCCCTTGCTTTTTTCTCTTAATTCCTAATTCACATATTCATTCTTTCAAACTATGCTAATGGTGCACTTTTTTATGCTGGAAGCTGTTATGTGCAAAAGAACTGAGGAAAAAATAGATGAATGTTCAGTCGTCTGAGGAGTTTCATCTAGAGGGAGAAACTTATATGTAATGTCAACCAATAAATGACAAAACAGACTAATATTACAGTGGGGGTTGGGACATTGGAAGCATTCCTTTGTGTAAACTGAATTTGTAGTGTGGAGGTGGAATCTAAACTAGATTGAATATGGTTGCCAGGAACAGGGGAAGTTGAGAGACAAAAAGTAGAAAATTCTAGTTATATAATGTAAAGCAGTCTGGAGACCCACTACACAGCTTGGTACCTATAGCTGACAGTATTTATTGAACAGTCAATTGTCGGGGAAGCCACTGGGGTCCCCAACAGTACCGGGAAGCAAGTTCCCTTTTACCTCCGAAGCTGGAGGGGAATGGATGAAAACTCAGGAATCTGATACAGTTTTAAAAGGGCTTTAATATCACAGGTTCCAATATACAATTCAAGAGCAGGGAAAATCTCCGGACTCTGGGTTTCCAGCTAGGCCCCAGCCACGTGTAGGCCAAGATGGCTGCCACCACGTGTTGAGCCCAACAGAGAATGGAGAGGACATAGAAGCAAAATGCCAAGGGGAGCCAAAATGGCAAAAAAAGGGGCTTCTTTCTTCTTGCAGCTTATTTTATAGCTAGAAATCTACCCAAACTCCCCAGCCCGGCCCATTCTGGGCTGGGCACCCAAAGATGAAAACAGGAAAATAGCTCTATAGAAATGTAGCAACTTCAGGAGGCCTTCTGGCTGTTTACAAAGACCCAGAGCGAATTCAAAGCCTCCTAGCAGAGCTGGGAGGAGCTATAAGCTAAATGTAACTTGCCCTGGCAGGGAGGGTCAAATGCCCTCAGGTAATTTCTCCCAGCACCTCACCTAATGTCTTGAGCCAAGATCTGTCTGGAAATGCCTTTATAGGGTAGGGAAGGGGGTTTCTGAGATGGCATGCCTCTGTACCAAAGACTATACTAATGGCAGTTAAATATTTCTCCAAGCCTTCACAAGAGTCTCGTCTACTTCACGGTAGTTTTGTATTTCAGTTGCCTTTGAGTTATCAGGGAGTCATGCTTGCTTGCTTGGAGGCAAACAACATTTCTCTCTGGTCTAATTACTTAGAGATCCAACGTGGCCAGGCAAATATGCTGGTAAGATCTAGCTAGTCCCACGATGATTGTGGTAGCATAAGAGAATATTTATATCAGTCAGTACAGAATACATGGTCAGATAAACTGCCACATTTAAACTACCCCCTATCTACAAAGTGACCTGCAGGAGGCAATCCAGGGCAGGTGCAGAGGCTCTTAGTCCTGCAACAGTCAATCTTTGCTAACAGGGTAGTTCTTACCTTAAAATTTTAATAATAAAAAGAGTAATGATGGTGTGATAAGAAACTTTCAGAAGTTATGGATATATTTAATGATCTTGAAGATGGGAAGGTACATTTAACCCAAATTCATCAACTTATACACATTAAATATGGGGAACCATTCACATCCAATCACACATTTTGATAAAGTAGTTTTAATTGTTAAAAACTGAAACTAACTTTTCTATCGGACCCCCGGACAAGTTTTCAGCCTCTTCTGACCTGAGTCCCATCTCCCAACACAGAGATTAGAGCAGCTTTTAGGTAGAACTTATTGGGGAGAATATGTACATTATAAGAAAAGTGCTTGTAACATAGTTGAGGCATATGGTTTATTCATTCCTACAAAATGGTTCACAATTTTATTCATAGTAGTAAACCCTGTTTTTACTCAATATCTATTTTATATGAAAAGAAACTGCACACTTCTATATTCAAAACACAAAGCTATTTTTTGACTTTTTATTGTTTTATCTATATATTTTTCATTTTTTATTATACCACTGTGAGATATCAGTTACAAAGATGTTCATGTTTGGGTTTCATATAGTATTCCAGCACCCAGTCCTCCACCCAGTGCCCATTTCCCACCACCAATGTCCCCGATTCCCTCCCCACTTCCCTGGCCTGCCTCTACAGAGATCCTTCTCTAAAGTACTAATACTCTTCATATAGTTCTTTTTTAAAAAAAAAAAAATTTGATCTCTATGATAAGAAAAACATGCTTCATTACCACTTTTACAAATGGTCCTAAGCAAAGTGTCTCATTTCCTTTGTACTACAACTATTTGATGTAGGCTGACCGCTACAGTCAACTTTTCCATTCTTGCTGCTCTTTTCTTTCTCTTTTCCTTTCCAGCTCTTATTTATTTCTTTCTTTCTTCATAATAAATGCTATCATCTGCTGAGTATTTACATAGATAATACTAATGCTTTCCTTGTGTCTACCAGTTTCATGGGTATGAGAATATTTTTGTGTTTGCAAATCATGGAAATAAAACTCATCAACATAGAGTAAGGACACCAGCTAGTAAAGATGACTCCTGGAAATTTAATACTGATTCCAGAGTATGTTTTTTTAATTCATGCCTCTATACTGTTTCCTAATCCTACATGTTTCAAAATCAGAAGGAAATGATCTTAAACCAAATGATTTCATTTATTTTTCATATCCCCCTCATAATCAAAAAAAAGCTTTTAGTTTTAAAATAATTCAAGAAAGAATTTAACCAAGAGATCACAAAACTTTCTGACCAAGAAGAGACTGAGTACTAATTCTACACCAGGTTGTTTTCCCTCTTACCCACAGGTCTGTACCACAGGGGCTCATCATGAGTCAAAACTGTACCTATTCTTTTCCTAAATCCCCAAAGTCTATCACAGTACATATTTACTAAGCCGGTGCTTAGTAAATATATGCTGTGTGAAATCAGGAATGACTCTTCTAGGAAGCTTCCCCCTGCCACTTCCTTAAGGCAGAGACAGGGAAAGAACAGGTTTCATTTATATAGCCTCAAAAGATGAGTGTGTCTGCTATTTATTCTTCTGTGGCATAATGCTGTAGTCATTCATCATACAGCCCAGTGCAGTTATTAAGTCGCAGGCTCAGGTAGGGTGAGTGATTTGCTTCGGTGTTGATTTCAATTCTTGAGATTCAAGGGTTATGCTCATAAATACATGCTGAAAGGAAGGCCGTTTTAGACTATTTTAACACGGATGATGGAAGTGTCTGTTGAGTAGCCAAAAGAACAACTTTTTTTTCAGCTAGTACATTAGTCTGCTTGAGCTACCAAAAGGGGGGTGGGGAGAAGTGACTTACATAAAACTGTTATAAACTGGGTGACCTACACAACAAAAATTTCTACCTTATAGTCTGGAGTCTGGTCCAATTTTAAGCAGTTGATTGGTTTGGTTGCTCTTAAGCTCTCTCCTTCTGGCTTTTAGATAGTCTTGTTTTGTCCTCACACAGCAGCAGGAGAGCTCTAATGTCTTTCAGTAAAAAATAGAACTCCATTCTTCAGCTCTTTTAATTGTTTATTTAATCTCACTGGATTGAGACCTCGGCTAGATGACAATCTTAATTCTCCCTACAGATACTATCCCCAGATATTTAATACTGATTGTCAGGATTCAGCAAAAATTTGGAGAGACAACATTCAGTGCATGGTAACTGTTTGAGAGACCTGAGAGTTTGTAGGACCCAACCTGGAAGTGAAAGTAGAAATGTCTTTTCCTGTCCACTTAGCAAACACCTACTCAGCTTTCTACACAATGCACTCTGTAATCTCTGCTGCAAAAACCATTCTGACCTCTCACTTCAAAATTGCTTTTCCTCTGAAGTTCCACTGGACTTCTTTTTGCATAAATTGACTAATGCTTCACACTGTGTTATGTAACAACTTCTTTTACTTATCTCCTCCTTTAGAGTGCAAGCTCCTTAATTTTTTTCTCTGGGTCAACTGGTGTTACAGTAGGAACTCAACAAACAGTGACTACAAATCTTCACTGTCTGAAAAAGCAATTCAAGCTCAGTGAATTCTGCATCAATGCCTAAAAGGACCTGAGTGTCTCCCCAATAAGAACTGTTCTGTACTTTTACTGAGAGGTGACCTTTAAGCAAACTCAATACAGTCAGATTTAAGGGGCTCCCTCACAGTAGGGACATGATTTGATAAATGTGCCAGACATCCCTATTTGTGCCAGCACAGTTGAAGGACACACAATTTCTTTATGAATGTGACCCCAACTTGTCAAGTAATTTTTCAGTTTGATTACATTTTCAATTAAATTTTGTTCTGAACAATATTTGGACATGTTACCTGCAGTTTCTGCAAATGAAAAACCAAATTGATTTGAGCAAATTCAAATAGTTCCTATGTGAACTATTTGAATTTGAAAAAACATTCTAGTATTCATGTTCTAGATGTCCTAAACATTGTATATTTGGACAATGCCAATTTATAATTCTTACTATCCTCCCTAAGTCTCTTATTCCACAATGTACACACCAACACACGAATATTTCTAAAGAATTTAAAGTTGTTTATATTTTTTGCAGCTAGTATTTCTCTTTCCTAAAGAACTGGGTCCAGTTTTAAGATGGGGAAAAAACAAGTTGTGAAGACCATCAATCTCAAAGTCTATGTCTGGATTTTTCTAGAAAAAGTGGGGTAGTACATTAGACAGCTATTTAATTCTTTTCATCCCTATCTCTTTGATACACCATAAATGCTACTAAGATAATCACTCTCTAAGGAATAGTAATAAATCTATAATCGAATAAGCATTTTATATGCCTCACATTGCATTACACAGTCACAGTATAAATTTTTCACATTTTACTTTCAAAGCAATTTTATTATGGTAGTGTAATTATCAGGGTTTTTCATTTTCTTGTCATACACAGTTTTTACTCCCAATTTATTGATATTTTTATTCAGTAAGTAGCCCTGAAGTATTAAGTTGAATGATACTATATCAAATACTATTTCCACATACAACAAAAATTCAGTGATCAATGCAGACTGTCACTGGAAATAGATATAGCTTCTTTTGTATATGTTCCTCAGCTTACAGCTGGTAGCATAGACATCATGAGAAGGGACAGACCTCTGGCATAGGAGTCTGGCCCAAACTCTATAGACAACACTATTGAGTCTAACAGACTTGTTTCCAGAAACTGAAGTGGCAGATCCCTAAAATAAGAGGCAGAAGCCTAAGTATGCCAGTATATGAGGCATACTTCATGTATGAGGAAAGAGGCAGAGAGTTTACAATCCAAAGAGGCAGGGGAATTACACTCCAGTTTGACTCCTCCCATATACATAATATCTTATGCATAACCATGTAAGTAATGATATTACAAAAGATTTTTAGAGTTAGGCAGTTGACGTATTTTCTACCCTTTTGAGTTCTGCTCATGAATTCTAGCAAACTAAGATGGTATCACGGTACCCACCTAACATTCCATGTAAAACTACTCCAACCTTTACAGGTTCAATGATGAGAAATGTGAGAGCAAGTATCAATAAGTAAACTAAAATAAAATCACTTTAGGTCCAAATAGTTCTTGTTAATACAGATGATATGCTTAAAAT
>JAJIBD010038678.1:0-23055 GCA_021461705.1 Cryptotis parvus
CTCTGCAGGGTAGGTCCTTTGCTTAAGAAACTCTGGGTTTCCTGACAAGCCCGGCTGGAGACCCTATGGTTTAATCTGTGAGCTGGAGACTGGATTATATGCTGGGTGGAGAATCTTACCGGTTGCAGAGTGTGGATTGTAATCAGCTGCCACTTAAGTATTATGAGAAGAGAAGCGTCATGGAATGCCTTCAAAAGCATCTGAGAAAATAGCTAAAAAGACCGAAAAACCTCCAGCTCAAGGCCACATCTCTTGACTCCACCATTCTCCCTGCTTTAACGTAGCGCCTCAGGACCCTGGGCCCCCACGAAGCCAGGATGAGAATGCTATTCGGTCGCCCAGAGAGAGGAATAAGAAAGCGCTAGCCGGGAATGTCACATCTCACTCAAGTGAGTGAGGAAAATCGGAGTTCTGACCTCCTTCGCTATCCAGAATCAGGGGCTGTCTCTTTTGCCAAGGCGCCGAAAATCAGATGGGCTGGACATGTAATGCGATTTGGAGACAACCAGCTGGACTAGAGCCATTACCGACTGGATCCACAGGATATCAAAGATCACGTGGCTGCCCACCACAAGATGGTCAGACTTCCTTGTCAAGACCCTGAATGAACAGTTTGAGGCTCTTCATATTCCTGAATCAACCAGATGCCATTGGGCTACATTGGCCACGTGTTAGGATCCAATGGAAATATTACAGCCGCTCAAACGAGATAAATACTTGAGGATTCAAGTGATCAAGTGATCAAAAGTGACCTCTCTGATTAGTTTTTTCCATCATGGCGGCCGGGAGTCCTAAGTAACTGTCACTAGGCAGAAGGAACTGGCAGGAGGAAAAGAACTTAAGTATATCTCTAAATCATCTGTGATAATCAGAGACTATGCCACTGGATTCAGAGGATCTCACAGCCCCCTCTCTGAATCTCGTAGTAGAGGCAGCTGCAGAGCAGACATTACAGCCACGAGGCAACTGCACGAAAAGCACCAGAGAGAGAAACAGTGGAGGCGGATTGCTTTGTAGCCCACACGACAACACAAAACCCCAAAGAGAAAGAACCAAGACAACCAGAGGACACTGCGGCCACCAGCAGCCACAGCAAAGAGAAGGAAACACAAGGCTGGTGAGTTACTGGGAGTCCATCTTCATGAAGGAGGCAAACTGAGATGACCTGGATTTCTCTTCATCCCTCATTTGTTCCACTTCTTTTCTCAGCAAATCCGCCAATGCCACTTTTCGTTATCACTTCAACTGAAGAGAACTTTTGCCCTTCTAACACACTGAAACTGCGCGTTGTAAGGTACTAGGACTTTCTGGTGAAGATTTTTTTCTGACTTAAAGCCACCTTAGGAAAAAATATATACCTTATGTATGTCACCATGGCAGGAGCCTGATGAACTGTCGGCCGCATATTCAATATGTGCCAGAACCAATAAAAAATGTTTTATCTTCCTGACCCTGAAAGAGGAAGAAGGGAGTCTTTAATACGAAAGCCACTTTAAGGATGAACAAAGAGAGACACTTGATAAAATCAAGGGCCATACTAAACTATAAAAATAGAAGAAGACAAAAGTATTTGTCACCAGTACTTTTCAATGCATACACTGCTTTGGGAAAGCATATATAGGAACTGACAATACAAACACAAGTATCAAGTACTGACATCATTAGTCTGAAACTGGACTAAAGGAGGCATCAACACATCATACCATCTTTGATACTGGAAGAACTTGTTCCTCAAGAACTTGTGAAAGAAAGAGGTACATCCAGTGGCGTCGGTTTCACTCTATCAATACAAACATGGCCGTGAACAATGATTCATTTGAATGTCTAACAAGCCGATAGGGCGTGAAAGAGAGAATCATTTGGCCCACTACTAGCAGTCTCTATCTTTATATTGTCTGCCTTTTAACATCCACAGCCACAAGGAATGAGAAATTGTTTTAATTCTTACACGCATAGAACTGGAGGAACTCTATAAGCGATCCCACCTACAAAATTGTAATTCAATGATTTCAGCGCTGCAAGATAGGACCAAGATCATTTGAAGAACTCCACATCATGGATGTAATTCTAGAATGAAACTGAAGGGTGAGGAGGTTGTCCCACAGGTTCAACATAGCCTAAGACCTTTCACAGTAGAACTCACAGGTTCCAAAGGAGGCTGAATCAGGGTAGAGCATTGGAACATGGAAATCTCCCTGGTGAACCCAATTTCTGTAAGTGATACACCAATCTTCAATCGAAGGTTTTTTGCCTAACTTGATAATACAGTCATCCCAAAATTCCAAACAAGGATCGAGACCACCATCTCCTTAGATTAAATTACTTCACACAATGAGGAGAAAGGCTGCAAAATTTAAAGAAGAAGAAAGCCGCCAGACGACCACCAGCTAGGAGGAGGAAATCTTTGAAAGCTTATTTAAACACCAACATGAGGGAAGATACTATATAGTGACAACATCGATGAAGAATACAACCCGACTGGTTTCCAACACCTCACATAGTACTGCACAAAGAATTCAAGAGAGAAAAAAAAAGGTTACAAAAGGAACACCTGTCTTCAAAACCACCTTGAGCTCATACACCTGTGTGATGTCTCACGCCAAGCCCTCAGGCAACCAGATAACAGCATCTTACAACGCGGTGCAGAGAAGCTTAATGAGGAGAGGGAGGCCACCAAGGGAGAGAGAAGAGCAAAAATTGCTGGAGGATCCCAGCAGAAGCCCCGGGAAAAACATTCACAAAAGCCTGCCTGTCACTTTTGATTAATAAAAGACAAAAATGACTGCCCTCCACGATGTCCTGAGCTAGGATCTATCACATCTTACAGAAGGAAATGGAAGATTATCCATGACTTCTACTCAGATCTCTTTTATATTTACATACACCCACATACCAGATCACATAGGATGGATATGATTACTAACATTCTCCCACTCCTAAAATCCAACATGCCATTTGTCGGTCAAAAGGAACAGCATCAAGACCCAAGAAAAGATCAAACCTGAACACCTGAAAAAATCTGCTGTCAGTTCATAAATGTTACACTAGCTCCAGCTCTTTGTGCTACCTAACCTAATACTAAGGTGTTCTGCCTCTAATGGAAAGCTAGCAAGGACAGTTCTACTGTTCAAGAGAGAGAACATTTATGACATTGGCAACTATCAGCCCCATCTGCCCCCTTACTGTGCATCGCCTTACAGAAACTGTACGCTCTGGGACATCCTGGCAGGTGGCAGAACATTGAATGAAGAACAACCAGCTCAGCGAGAGCAGACTGGCTACAGAGAGGATTCAAGCACACAATTGACTATATCCACATGATAGCAAACTCTTCAGGTCTATAGAGAATTCAAAATGCCATCTGTCTCACATTCATTGATTTAAAGAAAGCCTTCAATTCTGTTGGAGACTGAAGTGGTCATGAAGCCTGTCAAAGAAGTGCGTTTCAAACCCAATACATAAAGATCCTTTGAACTATTTCCACGGTTTCACCCATTCTGGGATCCCACCATTCTACAAGGAGAAGTGATCACATCGAAAGCGTCAAAGGGGGTTTGGTAAGGGTGATACCACATTTCACTAAAACACTTCAGCGACACCCTTAAAAATTATCGTGTGACAGGTAGAATGGAAAAAATGGGAGTGAAGATAGATTACCCCGGCGCGGCATATACCTAATGGCAACCTGACTTATCGTTCTAATAATACCAAGCATCAGCCCAGCGAGGCACAAGTACTGGTAGACTTTGACTGAGAATGTGGAAGGAGACGAATCTCTGGCACTGAATCTCAACAAAATTATGTTCATGAGAAGTAGACTAGTTCCAGTATTTACATTCACTCTCAATGGAACAAGCATCTCTGGGCCCAACAGTTACTTCGTATTTTTGCCTAAATTCGAGAGAATCCCAACATGATGAGCACGACCTGGAAACCCTGTGAGTTGCGCCAGAGAAAATAACGAAACACTCGGACTGCCTTCAAAAGCATTGAGAAACAGTCAAAAAGAACAAGAACCTCTGGCTACGGGCACACCTCTTTGACTCCACCGCGATTCTCCTGATTGACATATGCCTCAGAGACCTGGGCCTTATAGCAGGATGATAAGAGAATATATCAGTGGGTCTCCCAAAGAAGAATCAGAAAAGAGCCATGCTTACAGAATATCATGCCTCACTCAAGTGAGAGAGGAATCGGAGTTCCTAACCTTTCGTCACGCTATTCTAAAATCAGGAGGCGCTTGTCTCATCTGCCCAGAACATCGAATCAGATGGGCTGAATCGTATAGCTATCTGGAGATGACCGTTAAGGGACGGGGGAAACCATTACGAATTGGATCCCACGGGATGCCCAAAGATCGTATGGCCGCCCCACCTGGAAGATGGTCAGACAACCATATCAGGACCCCCTAAACAAAACAGTTTGAAGCTCTTAATATCCCCAAAACAGACAGTTGCCATTGGGCTACACTGGTAAATGATATGGTCAGAAATACATAAACATTACTGGTGCCCGCTCAGAACAAATCGAAGTAGACAATGGGATATCAAATAATTAAAATTGATATATAATAACCCTTCTTATAATATATATATATTATTATAATACAAAAATCAATGTCAGGTGAAGCGTAGACCAGGAGTTCTTATGTCAAAGGTGAAATACCACAAACATGTGGAGTCAGAGTTAAGGTAAGACAGAGAGGAACAATACTAATAATTGTCGCAAGGGCTAATACAAGAAGTAGAACCCTGACATTAAATAAAGGCAAAAGATTACACGATAAAGCTGGCTTTGCATTTATTTGCATGACATTACTATATATATATGCTGCCATATATATATACATGTCTGTTTTCTGCTCAATGTGTCAGGCGAAAGCGTAGTTCAGGGAGGGTCTTACAAGGTGGAAATTCACCTGAAACGTGTAAAGTCAGAGGGTTCAGTAAGACAGAGAAGGGGAACATGTCTTTGAATAAATGTTGAAAGGAGGCTAATACCAACCTAGAACCCAGGCATTAAATGTGGCAAAATGCACATGATGGCCTCTAAATTGTATGTAATTACACTTCCCCACAATGAAGTAAGAGAAGGAAGACAGAGAGAGAGAAAAGAATGAATGGCACTAGTGGAGGCGGGGCACTGGAACTGCTTTACTGTGACCAGAAATAGCAAACAACAACATAACTCACTAATTGTATATCTCATGAGCTTGGTATAATAAAACATTAAAAGATACACATAGTAACCACTCTAAGATTATATTATTTACAATCTGTAATATGTAATAGAAGCAAAGAGAGAAAAGAGAGAGAGCAGAGAGAGAGAGAAAGCAAGAAAGAAATGAAAAAAGTGCCTGTGTGTCATAAAGAGCCCAGGAGTTTTTGCAGGAAGAAACGGACATTGGTATTGGGAAATGTGCACTTTGGTGGCCAGGGCTGTGTGGTGGAACGTTCTATCCAGAAAAGCCAATCATGAACAGCTTTTGTATTAGCAAGAATGTAAGCATGAGAGTTCAATTTTTAAAAAATACACAAAGTCTCAGCATAAAGGGAAATCATCAAGAGATTACCTGAAACCTGAACTATGTGAGTGAGTGTTACCTTTAGCTCCCTAGGTATTTGATGATCATAGCATTCCTTCAAGTGCTATTATTCTTTCTGGAGAAGGAAGATCTGAGATGCAACCTAAATTATTTTTTAGTCTTCATGAATATGTGCTTTCATAAAAAGAAAATAATTTCTGTCAGTGTCTGGAGGAAAAAAAACACTGGATACTCCTGAGGTATTTACTATCATAATAGTTGGAAAATCTGGCAAAATTCTCAAAAATGCCCACCAGCAATTAAATTTTGTTTTATCTGGATACTGAAGTGAGGAGGTGATATAGTGAGCTATCTCTCCAAAGCATCCATTTGTTACACCCGTCTTTTATTACCATTTTTTTTTAATTTTTTTTGTCTTAGGTTTGAATACTTGACCTCCAGGAAGCATTCTCTGATTCTTCACTCAGGAATTATAACCTGCATAAGCGCCGAGGATCCTCTCTTATGGGATAACTGAGGATTCAACCAAGATTATTGCCAAGTGCAGACCAACACCTATCCCCTAACACTATAACCCAGTCCCCTAATTGCCCTTATATACCAGATTTAATATACTAGCATCAAACTTTTTACATTTAATGTAAAAACTCATAAAAATTCTGTATTACCTCCACACCCATATTTAAGCATTTACTATATGATTGCATAGATAATGTTTAATTAATGTTTGAGAATTTAGTAGTTGCCATCTCTGTTTGTCAGAATTAAGGCACAGTCTTGAAATTTTCATAGTTTTCTTAAGTGTGGGAATTTACTATGAGTTGGGTAGAATAACAGGAAATCAGGAATACAAATTAGCAGCGCCATAGGCTACATTGCATATCATCTGATTCACCTAGCTCACCCTATTATAATTGTTTTACTAACTGTATAGACACTATTAAAATTATGTTTTCTGCCCCAAATCCTGGGATTTAGGAAGGAATGCATCTAATTATAGTAAGCTAAACCAGATTGTTTAGAAAAGTCCATTCAAGGGAACTTATCTAAAGTCAGTGATTGATATTCTTTGGTATTCACAGGATATCTTCTCCCCCTTTTACTTTTTTCTATGTAGGGAGCCTGGGGCAGAACGTAGCACATGAAGGTAAGATTATTTTGCCTGCGTCAGCCCGGTTCGGGTTTACCCTCTTACGGCATCCACCCGTAATTCTGAGACCTTGGGTGCCAGTCGTGACGAAGAAGCCAGTAGTAACCCTAGTGTCTCAGGTGCAAGAGGGGACCTTTTCTAAGGGACCTCCCATTTCCCCCATGGGGCAGGTCAATGGGCTGAAGGTCCACAATTTTGTCTTTTTTTCTGCGTCAAAACCCTTCAATTTTACAGCTAAAGTAAGAAAATGATCAAGCTAGCAGACACACCAGCGCCTACAAATCGCTTTGCAACTTTTACTTGAATGAGATATTTCATTTAACTAAACATTATATAAATGAGATTTTTCACTCAGCCCAACCCTGAAAATTTGGCTGCAGGCTTTCAATCCTTACCAGCCTACTAGTGATTTCTTCACTGAAAAAACCACAGTCACTTGGCACTTCATTGTACTTTACTTAAATAATGGCTCATGAGTCCTAGAGATCATCTGAACTTTTCCCCCTGTACTTCTAACCTCATAAGGTCTCAGTCTGTCTTTAATTACCAACAAGCCAATTAATTGCTAAAATCAAGTCTAAAAAAAAGAGGAAAGTGCTATTGAAGCCCAAGATTGTTCTAATTCTTTAACATTTATTTTATGGGATGAAGCTCTTTAAAGAAATAAAATCTTTGTACAATAAGCTTGCTTTAAAGGAAGGGTGGCTGCTTCTTTTCCAGCTTGAGGTAGAAAAATATGTTTAAACAAATCTAAGTTGTAGCTAGAGGAATATCGAAGGTTCTACCCGCATCTTGCTTATATATCAGTTTGTGACTGTATTAAAAACTCTTAAGGGCTTCTGTAATTGGATTATCTTAAATGTGAACGTAAGGAACCGAAAATAGCATTTAGATTTACCACTGAAAATAAGTATTTTATTACCCAGTTGAAAATTAATTCACCCACGAGGACAGCGCATTTATGAAGCTATTCAATGATTGGGATTGATTTTTAGTCATACATTATTCCAACGTAGTATCTCGGCAGTGCACGTTTCCCAACACTAGTATTTAATTCCTCCCACACTGTCTAAATGCAACTGGCTCATCACCTCTACCTCACTTTCCATCACATTCTCTCCCTTTCTCTCTCGCTCCTACCCTCACGCCCTCCCCTCACTTTTTGCCCATTGTGGTTGGCCACCGTTCACCCTTTGAGAAGTTTATCACTTCAATACCGCAGCTTTTTCTTTAATCAGCAGTTTCTAGTCTAAGAGTTTACAATTACCAAATAATGATAGCAAACTGGCCCCTTATCACTGTCTCACTTCACTCCATTTTTAAACTACTTATGGTAGAGTTCCGACCGTGATAGAAATTCTCTAGCCCTGTTTTGCCTATTGGCGGATGTAATCTACACATATTATTGTTTTATATCCTTCAAATTAATGAATTATTTTAAGAAAAATATTTAATCAATTCATATCTAATTTGTACCAAATCAGAGGTAAATACGAATTGTATATTATCTTTTTAG
Source organism: Cryptotis parvus (assembly GCA_021461705.1). Lineage (NCBI taxonomy): Eukaryota > Metazoa > Chordata > Mammalia > Eulipotyphla > Soricidae > Cryptotis > Cryptotis parvus. Next base: position 8,212 of record JAJIBD010038678.1, read on the forward strand.
AATGTTCTATCTTTTTATTTGTGAAATAATATAGTCGATATGAGTGTTTGCCTGCATACATGCCAGCTTAGTTTCAGTTCTCAGCACCTCTAATGTGTTTCCTAGAGCAAGACAGAAATATCCACAAAGAGAAGGCTGGGAGAGTGATCACCGAGAGCTACTATGTGTGTTGAGAAGACCAAAATGAAACAGGTAGGAAAAGAAATATTTTTTCTTTATGTTTGACAAAAATTTTCAGGTCCTATCATCATGAACCCTGGGGTGATTGCTTCTAGAATGAGAACTGTAATTACAGAGGTGTAAATAAAGCCTTAAGTGTCAAATTTGGTGGGGTTGTAACCCGTTGGGGACATTTAATGCAACACAAACAATATGTCTTAGTATCATTCCACATATTTGTTTACCATTTTGTTGAGTCTACCCTCCTTTTTGAGTGATCTGTAAGCCCACTATTCAGAACCTATAATAATACAAAATTAGATTTTATTTATTAGTTTCATTTATAACTTTGTTTGTTTAAGTGTTTACTTACTTATATACTTGCAGCTGGATCTTAACACCATTTTAAACAACATAGAGCCCTTTACCATCGCTTTCCAAATCTCCCTTTCACGAAGCTCTTTCTCTACTATTTTCTACCTTTGGATTTGAATATATTCTCTTCCTTTGTAATTCTTCTCTCTTTAGCGTTTTTAATCCTGGCACGAGAGGCACATTTATTGTTGAGAGAAAGCTAAGATTGGCACACTTTTTAAAAAATAGAAATTAGAAACACATTTTCATGAAAAAACTCAAATATACTAACGGCACTTGAGATTATATGGAAGGAGGATAATTCATAAACTGTATTGAAAACTCATCATAAGCTTCCAGAAAGTTTACAGCAGTGAGTTTTACCAGTGAGACGACTACAAGAGCAAGAGACAAGCAAAAACAAAAACAATGGACACAAAATTACATCAAATCAGTAAACTACAGGCTTGAAAAGAAACCCAAACTATAATTAAAGGACACTAGTAATAATGGAAAAACTATTTACACACCATACATCAGACAAAATTACAAAGCACTTAAAAAACTGACGCACAAAAATTATGATTACCCCACATCTAAAGGTGACGAGGAAAGTAGAAATGAAAGTTTCCCCAAGACTTACGACCTTCAAATAATGCAGGCATATGAAAGAAATTACTTATCATCACTTATAACATTAGGGAGTAAAAAATCAAAACAGCACTTGTTGAGGATATTATCTCATGCCAGTGAATGACACCTTCTCTAAAAAAGTCTGGAGACAGCCTGTGTTGACAAGGGCCTTGTGGTGGAAAGGAGTCCTCATTGACGAGTGGGAATTAAGATACACACACCGAATTTGCCACAACAGCTTACATTTCAAAGGCAACACAATGAAATGATCCATATAAGTGGAGTTTGGCAAGGGGAGTGGGGCTTAAAATGAAGGCTTATTGGATCATGAAGGAAAGAAAGGAGGATGTTTTGGGATTTTTTGGAATACATTACACTGGGAATCATAATAAGTGTTATAAAGCATGTATCTAAATTATTTAGATCTTTTAAAAATAGACACTTGTGCTCTAAGAGAGTCAGCTGCTTTCTTTTATTTATTTGTTTGTTTGGGAAGTAACATCCAGATGTACTTATGATTTATTCCTGGAGGAAATCTGCAATCAGGGATCCTCCTGAGTAGAACTCAAGAATGCATGTGGATCTGAAGATTAAACCCCTGTTGGCTGTATGCAGCCATAACTTATATCTGTTGTACTATATCTTCAGCTGCAGAAGTGACCTATAATATACACACCACTACAGAAACTGGCACATATTCAAGAGCAAGAACAACCAGTGCTGCATGGATGCAGGGAGAAAGGGACTCTCATCCCTTGCAGCCAGGGGACATTGGTGTTGAAGAAATGTGCACTGGTGGAGGGATGGGCGCTGGAACACTGCTGTGACTGAAACCTAATCACTTGAACAGTTTTTGCTTGCTTTACTTATCTCACTGTTTATGCAAAATAATTTTAAGAAATGAATATGAAGGATTTTGAAAGGTTGAAGGTTATGTCTTTTGTGAAATTTGATTGAGTATAAGAAACTTTTAAATTTTATCTGCAAAGAACTTTTTAATACTTATGTTTTGAGGAATGAAAAGGGATAGATGAATATTCCAAGACTTAATATGCAAGGAAAAGAACAAATTTTGAATACTTTTAGATAAATTGGATGCCGTAATTACAGGAAATAAAGGGGCTTTTCACATGAAACTAGAAAAAATTATTTACCACAAGAGCGAATGTATAAGCTTAATAGCATGTCCCTACATCTTACTTTTTACATGTCCCTGATCTTACTCCCAGGTTCATCTTCTACTAGCATAATAGAAAGGAAACAAGCAAATAATAATGGGACCAGAGCTAAACTTCACCATCACCACTGGTTTCTAAATTTAGAACGCCCTACAGATTGGCAGTAGATTTACCTGGAGATGCCAGATTTACATTGTAGTAGGCGAAGGCTGCCTGCTGGCTCTCCTGTGCAAAGCAAATCACGAGGTGCTTGGGAGGAGATGCGGGTTCTAGCCTGGCCTGTTACCCCAGCAGAGCCTTTGCAACAAGCCAGATGACCCCACTCCAAGCAGGGCCCTCCATTTCCACATCCGGACTTCCCTCTTCCCATTTAAATTCTACCCAGCTGGCCAGCCTAAATCCAGCTCGTAGGCCGCAGCCCGTACGGTTCATCAATAAATGCTGGATTAGAGATTATTTAAAGTATCACTACCCACACAGCAGGGAGCGCTGAAACTACAAAACTGCCTTATTTGATATGCCAAATACCAGTAACAATTTTTAAGACTCTCTTACATGACCTGATGGAATGGTTTGGCTCTTATGTTCATGGAGCAAGCAGGTGCCCTTGGGCTCTACTAGCATGAGACAGGACATCATCAGGAGAGTCTTACTTTGAATTGCCGGCACCTCAAAGCCATCAATGATGAGCGGGGAGGAAGATAGTGATGAACGGTGATTGGTAAGAGGAGGCCATAAAATCTCGAATCCTCAGGATACTAGAATTGGCAACACTATAGTACTGTCATTGTATCACTGTACATCACTATCTTCCGTTCATCTGTGAAGATTTGCTGAGAGAGCGGGGCACCAGTAATATCTCCCTTATATTTACTGTCTCATGCAGTAAGCTCAGAGATCTGCAGGAGGCAAGACACTCAAACGTTCCATCCTTCATCGAAGGCTGAACCATTACTGGTATTTGGCCACCTCATAGGCCCCCACCTGGCGCCCGGCGATCCCAGCCCACTGCCCCCTGAGGCCGCGGGAGTCTCACGATTCTCCGCAGGGGCGGGGGCAGGCGCGATGGCGACTCTGGACACCACGTCGGGTGTTGACACTGTGATTTCTGCCCCAAATACAGATCTAAAATATCAAAAGTGACTATAAGCACCACTAATACAAACAAATATGAGGTGAGGTGGAGTATAATGTGAGCAGATTCAGTTTGAAATTATAAAATTATTTTTTAATGAACTAAATTCTTTACCTGAAACACTAGAATAGGATGTATCATGATAAGCTAAGTTAAAGGACAATGAGCTGGCTACCAGACCAATCTCACTTATTTGTGGGTATGTGGATTAATAAGACAAAAAGGGAATTGGAAGTATCAAGTGATGTCCCGCCATTTCAGTATAAAAATGATAATGCCCTAAAAGTAAGAGAGAGGAGAGAGAAGAGAGGCCAAAGAGTGTGAGGCAGTCACTTGATCACTTGACTTCCGTAGATCATCTGAGGCTCTCGAAGCGGGCACCGGTAACATCTCCATATGTCCCTGTCACATGCAAGATAGCACAAGGGCATCTGCTTGCTACAGGAACATCAAAGAGCCTCAAACAATTACATCGATCTAATTTGTTTACTGATATTGGCATGTCCAAACTGACGCTGTAACTTACCCAGGCTCTGCCGTGCAGGTGGGATATCTTGTAGTCACCTAAAAAATAGGCGTGCCATGAGTGATTATTAGCTAAGGAGTTTGTTTCAATGTACGATCTGTATGCATCAAAACCATAAAAACAACAATGAGTTATCATTTTACACCACAGAGCCTGGCACATATCAAAACTGCAGGGGAAATAACGAAATGCTCGGCACTGATTCTGCAGGGAAAGGGACGCCACTCATCCATTGTTGGTGGGGAATATCGCCTGGTACAGCCTTTCTGGAAGGAAACAATATGGACATTCCATCCACTAGAAATTGAGCTCCCATTGACCCAGCCATACCACTCCTGGAGATATCCTGGAAATATCACACCCAGGGAGATACCCTGGGAAGCCAAAAACACATGAGGAAAAACCATCTGCACTTTTATTTTTCACATCCCACTGTCTTCAGTTCATGTGTTTAGTTTATTGGAGAGGCACTGATAGCACCATCTCCCATATGTCCTGTGGCATGCATATGATCTAGAGCCCTACGGGCACCTGTTGCTCCAGGAGGTTTATAATGAGCCTCAAATCCATTCCTCAGGTCATGGGAATGAGGTCTATATTATTGCTACAGGTATTTGGCATATCAAAATCACGACACAGGTAAACCACCGGAAGCTCTGCATTAATGGGAGTACTCTTGCGCGGTCCATCCCTAAATTCTAAGCATTTATTGATGAACTGGGCTGCGCTGACAGGCTGAGATGCTGCTGGTGGAGATCTGATGAAATCCGGATATTTGAAAATGGAGGCCATCATGGAGTGGGAATTCGATCTGGCTGTTGTGAGAGGCTCTGCTGAGGTGGCGAGGCCAGGGCTAGAACCGCCATCCCTCCCGAGGCGCCTGCGTGTGCAGCTGGCATAAGGGAGAAGTAGTAGCAGCTCTGTCCCATATCTGTGAGGATTTGCAAATCTTGATAATATTTTGAAAACTACTCAACAGATAATCTTGGAGATATAATATTTCATTCATCACCAACAGGTTTTAATTTCAAAGAAACAACACTACTTGAATGAGTTAAAACTGTAAGAACAATCTGCTTTCATGCTTGAAGTACATTTATTATTAGCTAATCTGAGCTACATTGTCATTTTCTCTCCCGTTCTTATTCAATATAGTACTTTGGAAGTAAACACCACTTCCATAGTGAGGGAAGAAAAAGACATTAAGGGCATACAGATAGGAAGGAAAGAAGCCAGAGTTATCACTATTTGCAGATGACATGATATTTATACCTGAAACCCAAAACTCTACCAAGAGGGCTCCCTAGAAATGCTTACATTCTTATAGTAGAGTAGCAAGGGTACAAAATCAATACCCAAAAGTCAGCGTGCTGCTCCACGCTCTGAAGCAGCGAAGAGAGAAGAAAAGGGACATTAAAAACGCTACCATTCACAGTGCACCATGAAAATCAAATACCCTAGAATCAGTTTGACAAAAAGAATGTAAAAGGATCTCTACAAGAAAACTACAAAACGTTAGTTCAGGAAATAAAAGACCTGAGGAAATGGAGACACATTCCCACTGCTCATGGATTGGAAGGATTACTTATTATCAAAATGGTAATACTCCTAGGGCTTTATACAGATTCAATGATTCCTATAAAGGTGTGATATTCCTTCAAAGAAATTGAACCAAACACTCCTGAAATTTGTATGGAATAATAAAACCCCACCGAATAGCTAAAGCAATCCTTAGGAGAAAAAGAAGATGGGAGAGTCTCATTTTCCCAACCTCAAGCTCTGCACTACAGAACAGTTGTAATTAAGACAGTGTGAGGTATTGGTATAGAGACAGAACCGTAGACCTATGGAATAGAACTGAAGTATCACAAAACACTCTCACAAATCTTTAGCCAACCAATCTTCGATAAGGAGCCAAAAAAGCGTAACAAAGTGATGGAGCAAAAAGCCCTGTTCCAACAAATGGTGCTTTGGGAAAACTGGGCAGCTACATGGCAAAAAACAAGATTGGTCCTTAAAAATGCTGGGTGTAGTGAGTGTGAGCCGGAGTCTTTACTTTGTCATGGCGACTGGTGAGAATAAGAGTGCGTAACCCAAAACATTGCTGGAACAAAACCCTAAAATAGATGCCCTAAAGAGTCTCCTGAAGAGAATGTGCAGGAGGGACTTGGAAGATCAATTTCCTTGCTTTTAAGATGTTGTAGAGATTAAAGCCAAAGAATCGTTCTGGGGAAAAAAAAATGGAGCGGGCCTCCTTCTAGCATGGCACAAAGTCGAATCAAAATGGATTCCTGGAGAATCTCAACATCAGACATACAGAATCTTATGCGGTACATGAAGAAAACATGAGGAGAAATGACTCTACAACATCAGCTTGAAAGTAACTTTAAAGATGACACAACACTGACCAAGCAAATGAAAGCAAAGAGATAAACAGAAGCCAGTTATCTCAAAACTAAAAAAACTTCTGCACCTCAAAGCCGGTGACAAGATACAAAGTACAATCCACAGATGGGAAAGGATATTCACCCAATAGGTATCTGACAAAAGAGTATCCAGGATGTATCAAGCTTCCATTGGCACTCCACAAGAAAAACAGCCAACCCCATCAAAAAATGGGGAGAAGAAATGAACAGAAGCTTCCAAAAGAAGAAATTCGAATGCCAAAAGCATATGAAAATTGCTCTTCATCTTAAAGCATCAGAGATGCAAATCAAACAACAATGAGGTACCAACTCTCATCCACAGAGACTGGCCACATCCAAAACAGCAAGAACAACAGGTGCTAGTGGATGTGGGGGAAAAAGGGACTCTCATCCACTGCTGGTGGGATGCTAACATCTGGTCCAGCACCTTTGGAAACAATATGGGCATCCGCAAAAGCTAGATATTGAGCTCTCATTTGATCCAGCAATAGCACCCTGGGAATATACCCCGAGAACCGAAAACACTAGCAGAAACACTATCAGTACTTCTTTGTTTATCTCTGCTATTCCCTAAGAAGCTAGAATCTGGAAACAACCTAAATGCCCGAGAACAGAGATTGGCTAAAAAGAAACCTAATTCGTCTACACTATGGAATACTATGTGGCTGTCAGAAAAGATGAAATTATGAAATTTACCTGCAAATGGAGTGGACATGGAGTCTATCATTGCTTTGAGTGAAATTGGTCGAAGGAAAAGGACAGATATAGAGGATGACTAAGTTCATTAATACGACATAAATAGATACCAGTGTTTTTCTAAATGTGGGAAATGGTAATGGCAGATTAAAAACTCACCATTGAATATACACAAAGAGACTTACGTGATAAATCTCTAAATATCTGCAGGTAGCCCCAGATGTGTAAAATAAGAAGGAGAGATGCAGAGACAGAAAGAGAGATAGAGAGAGAAAGAGAGGAACTTTGTGGTACCTGCTATTAAGGCAAATAAGGGTGGGAAGAGGTGGGGGAGCATATGGTGGGAGAACTGCTGGGGCACTGGTGGAGGGATGGGTAAAGGAATACTGTATTCTAAGAACCAATATGAACACCTTTGTAATTCAGTATGTTTCACTTGGTGGTATAACAAAAAATCAAAAAAAAAAAACTAACTGAATCCTTTTGCACTGCATCTGAATCATCCTTCCTGTTGCTGACTGGGAGAAGTAAAGTGATTCAGAGAATAGATTTTTAGAGGCTAGCTATTTTTAAGCTGGTGGAAGTGTCCTCCCCAATACCTTTTCTTCAACTAGTTCAATGTATTATATTACCTGGAGTTATTTTGAGAAGAGGTTTATTTTCATAGCAGCACTATTCTGTGTAGAATCTGGGAAGCATCAGTAACCGGTATACCGAGGGAGCATTGACTGGATAAAAAGAGAAACTATACAATTCAATACTATGCAGCTGTTAGGAAAAGTGAAGTTTTGAAAATTGCCTATAAATTAGTGGACCCCCTGGAGGAGGATCATGTTTGAGTAAAATTAGCCAGAAGGAAAAAGACAGATATACTTGACTGCACATTTATTTGCATGATATATACTGCATATATATACTCCTCTTGATACCAAAATTCAAGAGGTCAGGAGAAACATGGATCGAGGGAATCTTGTTAAAGGGTGGAAATTATCACAAATGTGTTTAGAATAAGGAGCTAGGTAAGACAGAGAATGGAATAGTGTGCTAATAATTGTCGAAAATTACTAATACCAACCTACAACTGAGCACTAAATACAGGCAAAGATACACATGTCTACCTCTTAATGTAATGCTGACTATAATACACATGTGGAATGAAAGAAAAAGAAGAAGCGAGAGAAAGGAAATAAAAATTTGCCAAGAGGCAGGCTAGGGAATGAGGAGGGAATTGGGGAGGACATTGGTGGTGGGAAATGGGCACTGGTGGGAGGAGATGGTGCTGGAACACTGTATGGTAAAACCCAAAAATGGAACATCTTATGAACATCGTTGTCATTGTATATCTCATGGTGGTATAATAGATATTAAAAAAAGGTATAAACCAACAGTAACAAAAAACTGTATAAGTATTATTTTAAAATGTTTGATAAAGGGCCGGGCGACCAAGCCCAGCGGGTATTTAGGAGCATTTGCCTTGTCTGCTCGACCACGTCCATGCTAGCCTCAGGTTGATTCTCAGCATCCCCTTATGAGGTCCCAAGCACATGGGAATGAAAATTCCTGTGTACAGAACCAGGAAACCCCTGAGCATTGCCGAGGTTTGACCAAAGAAACAAAAAAATAAAAAATAAATTAAAATTAAAAATAAAAATGTTTGCTTCTAAAGAGGCCAGAATGGGAATCTGTTTAGGTGAAGGTAGTGACAGATTCATGTGATATAGTTCTGTAATGTGATCAGCTAGCAACTCTAGACCCATTATTAAACTATCTATGATTTTATATAGATACTATATTTCAATCATAACACTAACACTACTAGGGTTCATTTCACTCCATAGTGCAACCTTTTTTCCCATATCACTTTCCCTGGAATATAAATGTGTTTTAAAGACTGAGAATTAAGCAGAACAGAAACTATCACTAAGATAAAGAAAGAATAGAATGATGCTGAGGAGGGTCTCCTGCAGACTCACTGCTTGCAGAGAAAGATTTCAGCAATACACTTCTGCGCAGAGAGAGACTCCAGCAATACACTCCTTGGAGAGAGACTCCAGCTTAATACACTTCCCATTTCAAATTATTTCTTGGTGGCTTCAATACTAATAAAACTATAAAGTACTGTATATTATTGAAGCTTTATCAACAACTAAATCTTATAGTATGCTTTGCTTTCCCTGTTATTTGAATTTTTTTTTTTTTGGGTCCGCACCTGGCACTTGCTCAGGGTTACTCCACTGGCTCTGCACTCAGGAATTACTCCTGGCAGTACTCAGGGGACCATATAGGATGCAGTTTGAACCTGGGTCGACGCATGCAAGGCAAAGCGCCCTACCCACTGGACTATCCTCACCACCCCTGTTACTTAGGGTTCCATACAATAATATTTTCCTGGTCTTTATTTATATTTTTCATGTAACTGACACTCATCAATTTGTATGTCATTAATACAGTTAATCCTTTCTGGACACCACAATTTATTTTTCATTTTTATTTTGTGTTCATTTAGTTTACTATGATGAGATGCTTCTGCATGCATGTGTATACAATCAAAGCTACGAATATTCTCATACATATATATGAGTTTCTCTTAAGAGTGGAAAACCCAGTTTGAGAGCAAAGAATAGATGCTATGGGTCTGGAGTACAAGAGAACAAGTTTGTTTTTATCCAATTTTTTTTTTTGCTTTTTAGGTCACACCTGGCAATGCTCAGGGTTACTCCTGGCGCTCTGCACTCGGGGAACCATGGGATGCGGGGATCGAACGGAGCTGCTTTGGGCGGCGACCCACGAGAGCAAGATGATACCCTACCCGCTGGGCTGCAGAAATGGCCCTATTTTGGCTCAATTTAAAGGAAGTTTCCTCGTCAGACAATCTATGATGAAGAAAAATTTCCCAAATCGTATCCTCGATAGCGATGTGCGAACTTCTAATTCTGGATTCGATCTGAAGTTTAGCTGCCTATTATGGAATATGAATGGGAAGTTATGAGGAAATAATAAATCATTGGTTTCTCAGCATAAACTGTTGAACCATCAAAATGATCACCCTGCTCCTCCACAGAAAACATCCATAGAATTATTTGTGTGTGTATTATTATTATTATTATTGTTATTATTGCTTTTTTTTGAGTCACACCTGGCAATGCTTACCCAGGGAGTTTACTCCTGGCTCTACACTCAGGATTTTGCCTGGCAGCTCTCAGGGGACCATGTGAGATGGTGGGAATTCAAACCAGGTCGGCGCGCGATGCAAGGCCAAATCTGCTTACCGCTGTGCTATCTCTCCAAGCTTCTCCCATATAACAAATATTATTTGTATTTTCACATCATCATTATTATAATTTTGGTTTATTTATTGACGTAGCCCTGTATTGATGCTCAGGATTACTCAGAAAAGTCTAGAGTTCACTGACACAGCATTACTTGCAGGGAATACATGTGAGTACTGGGATTCAAGACTGAAAGCCTCCCGGTTGAAGCAATCTAAGTCCACTGAGAAACCTCTCATGAACCCATGCCAATCAGTCAACCTTTTCTCATAGAGTTCCCAGAAGGCCCTGGAGCACCATTTGCACTACATACTGGTAACAACCTGTCTTTGAATTTTTCCATTACATCCCTGAACAAGAGCATTACACTACCAATTAAAATTATTGACCAATTTTCGAGGAAACCTGTTTATAACTAGGTTGCAGGGTTAACTTCTCTTCTATAATTACTCATTTTGAGATTGGAAAAGTACAGAAGTTAAGTCTCACAATGTCCCCACATTATGCAAAATTGAATGAAAGACACTAACTCAAATGGAGGAGTAGCCAGAGTAAAGAAAGGCACGCTACGGCTACAGAGGTATGGCTTTGGAAGTTGTATGTTCTGCCTTGATGATATCACTCTGGACCACCGTAGAAAAGTGAAATTAGGGTGAATGGACAGGTGGGGGCAGCTAATGGATACTTAGAGCCATCAGCAAAAGCATAGAAAACTATTCAGAAAGAAAGCCAGGAGAAGCTCACTATATTAATTTCCCTAGAGAGTAATACTGAGAGAACAGAGGCAGGCTTTTCACTGAGGACTCAGCCTGCCACTTAGAGCCAGACAATGTCAAAGAGCATCCCTATTACTAAATATCTCTTAATATGGATTTAGGGCTTTGCCATTGCAGCCTTCATGGTCTTTAAAAGAATAGCCAAAATTATTTGGCCAAGTTTGTTCTTTGTTCTGTGATTTGTTGTTGTTTAACAGTGTAAATCAATTAAAACTGGAAATATTACCTTGGAAAATGCGGCAAATATTTAATCTCCATGGAAAAAGACGTATAACAAATAAAATTTACTTTATTTTACAAATGTCTTTATACAAATAATTATGGTAGGAAATAAAGCTTGGTTTGGTGTAGCAGCCGCTTGCTGTATGGAACAGTAAGTCAGGTATAATCACATCATTAATTGTTTTAATATCATTTTGTTGAAATTTTTATTAAGGAGTTGCATGGATTGCAGTTTAAATCTCAAAAGTTTTACCACATAGACTCTACCACTGTATCACTTGTGTGCTTATCTTCCCATTGTTCATTGGTTGCTTGAGGCCGGTGTCAGTAACATCTCCATTTGTTGGGAATGAGAATCACATTTAGTAATTACTGTTTTGGGCACTTTATAAAACTATACCAGGGAAGCGCACTTAAGATACACCATGGTTCTGGATTTTCATCCCAGGGGACAATCTTTCTATAGCGAGACACCCTTCTACGGTCCAGGTAGTGTCCTGGATGTGGGCAGGCTGTGCCCTCTTTTACACCTGCTATTCTGGCCAGGGCACCCTGTAGCCACACTTGCAATACCTTGAGGGGCAGAGAAGTGGTGAAGGAGACAAAATTATGGAATTGCTCCAATTAAAGAAAACTAAAAATAAAAGCATAAGTGGTGGTAGCAAAGAGTGGTATACATATACATTTAAACCTGATCTCAGCAACACTGTAAAGCATAAGACCCCCAACTACTTTAACCAAACATACATGTCCCTATTGATGCAGGCTGGGAAACTGGAAAATCAGGGGACAACACTGACATGTTTGACACTGTGGTGATGAATGGAATTAGTGCTGGAATTCTGATGCCTGACACATTATAAGCAACTCACCAGGAATCCTTATACCTTAATAAAATAGTGACTCAAAATATCTAATCTGAAAACTTGATTTTTGATCATTGAAGCCTCATCATGCAGAAAATATCTTACATGGCAAACTGGTTCAGACTTGTGTATGTTAAAAACAAAGGATTTCTTGAGGACTCCCAGACAATATTCAGGAACCTGTGGTCCACTCACAGCAATACTTGCCCATCTGTGCAGAGAGGCCGAGCTATGCTTACTAAGCAACTCAGGCCCATGACGGAGGCACCACTGCCATATACAGTGGTGCCCGAGAGTCAACAGGAATACCTATGGTCTGTGGCGTAGTGGTGTCACGGTCAGGCTTCACGAGTCTCACTAGGGGCTGGTGCTGGCTCCTTAAGGTGTGATACTCTAACTGAATCACACCTTTATTTGAGGAGTCCCTCACTGGTCATGATAAAAAAAAAGCATTTTCTCTTCTTGATAAGAAGCTGAAAGACTGGACTCCTGCAGAAATCAAGAACATAAGGAGATTTCATAATCTGCTTCACTGTCTCTGGCATCAGTATAGAACTTCTGAGACTGCATAGATGCTAAAAATTTCAAATAGGAGCCTCAGTATAATAAGCATCCAAATTATCTATTACTAGAGCAAATGATCTTTTTTTGGATTTGTACAAATCTATATTTCCATGAATGGTGAGTTCCTGGTGGTGAATCTGTAATACAGCACACAAAGAATCTTGATGTAGTGAGAGTTTGGACACCCTGTTTGGCTCAGGACTTCCCTGACTGCTTCAGTCCCACAGAATCAAAGGCTTTCTGTAAATCAATAGATGTGAGACAGAGCGGTATCATGAACTCCCTACACATTTCAATGAGCTTGGTTACCAAGCGGATATGGTTGATTGTGCTGAATCATTTTTCGGAAGCCAGCTTGCTGCGTAGTTTCCCCTCCAGTTAATGTTCACGTAATCATGTTCAGGGATGAATCCAGGTGACTTAGCTCGTAGATGACGAGATGGCGGGCGTGGAGAATGGGACAATCAGCGTGGCCGAATACAGTGGATGTCGCCCTTCTTGAACAGTAAAACTGTCTTGCTGGTATTCAATGGGGAGGGCACCTTGCATTAAGGACGGGTAGTGTGTGAAGAGCCGAGGCCAGTGTATTGTGCAGTACTGAAAGCAGATTCTTCAAGTATTCCCGGCCTCACTTTATCTGAGCCTAGTGCTTGTTCCCTTCTTTACTGAAGAAATGGCATGTTGAAGTTCAGAAGGGAGAAGGTTAGGAGCCAGCATATCAATCCTGTGAAATTTGCTTGTGGACGGGTAGGATCATGGCTATCAGAGAATCTGAGTAGAAGTATGAATAATTTTCTCAATTGCATTTCTGGAAGATGTGATAAATACATCAGGGACGTTGGAGGGCAGTCATCTTGGTGCTTATAGTTGACGAGAAGAACAGAATTGTTTTGCGAGCATACTTTTTCCGGAAACTTCTGCTGCATCTTCCAGTATTTCTGCTCTTCTCTCTTTGAGAGTCTTCCTTTATCACTTCTCTACACTTCTTTTTGTGACTTGGATATTAGCACTTGGTCTTCCTGAGGGGTTTGCGCCCTTGCCATGTTGATGACAGCCTTGAGAGCTTTTGAAGGCAGGCACCCTTTTGTGGTAGTTTTTCTCTCTCCAGCATTCTGCACAATCATGGAGGTGCTGAACCAGTCGGTTGTGGTCTTCACCGTCTCATCAATGATGGTATCTTCCCATGTTGCAGTGGTGCCAAGAGTTCCCAGTTAGTGGTCATTCTGGCTAGGAGTTCTCTTCTTGAGCTTTCCGAGCCCTTTTCCCCTGTTGCGAGTAGAATTTGCTGCCAGAAGGAGACCCGGTGGTCACGATCCTGTTTTGGAATTTGGGACCGAACCAGCAACATCAGTCTGCCAAAACCATCGATTGAAGATGATGTGGTCAATTTCATTGTGGAACTGTCCACCCGGGAGATTCCCATGGCCACCGTGAGTTTCAATTTGAGCCTTCTCGGAACTGTGATTTCCCCATGAATGGTCTTGGTGGACATGATGAACTCAGATATATCTCACCCTATTCTTTCGTTCTAGGCCATGGATCCCTGATGTGGAAGGTTCTTCAGCCATCTTCTCGGACCCCCTGTCCCATCTGTGCATTAAAATCACTGACAATGATCTTGTAGAAGGTGTGATCTTTTTATAGAACTCTCGTTCCGTGGCCAGAATTTCTCAGTTTCGTCTTCCTTGTATGTGGATGTGTGGCGGTGCGTGAACCGCGAAGATAGAGAGACTGCTGGCGGTGGGCCCCACATCTCTTCAAGTGTAATCGTCCTATCTGGTTGTTAAACGCATGCGAATGAATCAATTTTCGTCACCCATGTCCATGTTGACAAGGACACAGACGCCCACTACCACCTCTTTCTTCGCTGTTCGGAGGAAAAGTTCTTCTCCAGTGTCAAAAACAGTGTTATGAGATTGGCGCCTCCTCATCTCAGTCAAACCAATGATGTCATAAACGGCGTTGATCTTTTTGACGCATACAAAATTCGGTCCCTCGATATATGCTTCAGATTGCCTGTGTCGATTGCATTGAAAGTAC
>JAJIBD010038679.1:0-59550 GCA_021461705.1 Cryptotis parvus
TATGAGGAAGAGAGCGCCATGGAATGCCTTCAAAGGCATCGAAGAAATAGCTAAAAGGACCAAGAAACCTCCAGCTCAAGGCACATCTCTTCGACTCCACTGTTCTCCCTGCATTAACATACGCCTCAGAGACCTGGGCCCACTAAAGCAGGATGAGAATGCTATTCGGTCTCCAGAGAGGAATAGAAAGAGCTATGCTTGGAATATCACATCTCACTCAAGTGGAGTGAAGGAATCCGGCGTTCTGACCTCCCGCCGTCGCTATTCCAGAATCAGGGATGCTGTCTCATTTGCCAAGGCTTCTAAAATCGGATGGGCTGGACATGTAATGCGATTTGGAGACAACCGCTGGACTAGAGCCATTTCCGACTGGATCCCACGGGATGTCAAAGATCACGTGGCTGCCCACCTACAAGATGGTCAGACTTCCTTGTCAAGACTCTGAAGGAACAGTTCGAGGCTCTTCATATTCCTGAATCAACCAGATGCCATTGGGCTACATTGGCACGTGATAGGATCCAATGGAAATATTACTGGAGCCCGCTCAAGCAAATCGATAAATAACGGGATTCAAGTGATCAAGTGATCAAGTGATATATAGTTGATTTTTTTTCCATCATGGCGGCCGGGAGTCCGTAACTGTCACTAGGCAGAAGGGCAGGAGGAAAAGGGCTTAAATTATATCTCTAAATCATCTGTGACAATCCAGATATCACTGGATTCAGAGGATCTCACAGCCCCCCTCTCCTGAATCGTGCTTAAGAGGCAGCTGCACCAGGAGCAGACATTACAACCACGGCAACTGCAACGCCAGAGAGAAACAGTGGAGCGGATGCTGTAGCCACGACAACACAAAGCAAGAGAGGAACAACTAAGACAACAGAGAGGACACTGCAGCCACAACAACCACACAACAAAGAAGGAAACACAAAACTGGTGAAAAGGTTCCTCAAAGTCCATCTTCATGAAAGGAGGCAAACTGAGATGACCTGGACTCTCTTCATCCTCATTGTTCCACTTCTTTCTCAGCAAATCATAATGCCACCTCTCGTTATCACCTAACTGAAGAACACTGCCCCTTCTAACAGCTGCGTTGTAAGGTAACTTAGGACTTTCTGGTGAAGATTTCTTTTTCTGACTTAAAGCCACCTTCGGAAAAAAAATATATATATGTATGTCACCCGCATGGCAGAGCCTGACAAGCTGTCCGACGCATATTCAATATGCCAGAACCAATAAAAAATGTTTATCTTCCTGACCCTGAAAAGAGTCTTTAATACGAAAACACTAAGGATGAACAAAGAGGGGCCTGATAAAATCCAAGGGCCATACTAAACTGCCAAAATGAAGAAAGACAAAAATGACTGTCTGTACTTTCAATGCACATACACTGGCTTTGGAAGCATATATCGAGGACCTGATAATGCAAACACAAGTATCAAGTATGACATCATTGGTCTGACTGAGATGAGGAGGCATCAACCACATCATGCCATCTTTGATACTGGAGAAGAACTGTTCCTCAGAACTTGTGAAGAAAGAGGCATCAGTGACGTCGGTTTCCTTGTCAATACAAACATGGCCGTGAACAATGATTCATTTGAATGTCTAACAAACCGATAGGACGTGAAGAGATGTTGGCCACTACTAGCAGTCTCTATCTTTGTTGTCTACGCACTAACATCCACATACAAAGATGAGAAATTGAGAAATTCTGCATAGAACTGGAGGAACTCTATAAAAACGATCACACCTACAAAATTATAGTCAATGATTTCAACGCCAAGATAGGACCAAGATCAGCTGAAGAACTCCACATCAGGACCCATGGTCTAGAATGAAACGAAAAGGGTGAGAGGTTGTCTGGAGTTCAACATAGCCACCAAGACCTTTCATGGGAACCCTCACAGTTCCAAAAGGCTGAATCGGAAACATTGGACATGGAAATCTCCTGGTGGACAATTTCACAATGAAATTGACCACATAATCTTCAATCGAAGGTTTTTGCCTAACCGATGTCACAGTCATCCCAAAATTCCAAACAGGATCAGACCACCATCTCCTTCGTTCAAAATTCTACTTCACACAATGAGGAGAAAAGGCTGCAAAATTTAAGAAGAAAGCCACCAGAACGACCACCAACTGGGAAATCTTTGGCACCATTGCGGCAACATGGGAAGATACTATCATTGACAACATCGATGAAGAATACAACCGACTGGTTCAACACCTCCATAATTGCACAAAGAATTCAGAGAAAGAAAAGGTTACAAAAGACACCTGTCTTCAAAAACCCTTGAGCTCATCCACCAATGTGATAATGCGCAAGCCTCAGGCAACCAGATAACAACATCCAAGCTTACAAAGCAGTGCAGAGAAGCAATAAAGGAAGACCTCAAGGAGAGAAGAGCAGAAGTGCTGGAGGATGCAGCAGAAGCCGGAAAAAGCATTCACAAAGCCTGCCTGTCCTTTGCCAAATATAAGACAAAAATGACTGCCCTCCGATGTCCTGATGGATCTATCACATCTTACAGAAAGGAAATGGAGAAGATTATCCATGACTTCTACTCAGATCTCTTTTATAGTACATCCACCTGCCCACATACCAGATTACGCAGGATGGATATGTCATTCCCAACATTCTCCACTCTGAAATCCAACATGCCATTTTGTCGGTCAAAAAGGAACAGCATCAGGCCCAGAAAAGATCAAACCTGAACACCTGAAGAATCTGCTGTCAGTTCTCATCAATACACTAGCTCAACTCTTCACATGCTACCTAACCTAATATAAGGTGCCCTCCTAATGGAAAACTAGCAGGACAGTTCTACTGTTCAAGAAGGGAGACATTTATGACATTGGCAACTATCGCCCCATCTGCCTGCTGTCCATCATATACAAACTGTACACTCGAGACATCCTGAACAGGATTGGCAGAACATTAGATGAAGAACAACCATGTGAGCAGACTGGCTTCTGAAAGGATTCAGCACAATTGACTATATCCACATGATAAGCAAACTCATTGAAGTCTATAGAGAATTCAAAATGCCGCTCTGTCTCACATTCATTGATTTAAAGAAAGCCTTCAATTCTGTGGAGACTGAAGTGGTCATAGAAGCCCTAGTCAAAAGTGCGTTCAAACCCAATACATAAAGATCCTTTGTGAACTATTTCACGGTTTCACCATTGGGATCTCACCATTCTACAGGGAAGTGATCATCGACGTCAAAAGGGGTTTGGTAGGGTGATACCATTTCACTAAAACACTTCAGCGACACCCTTGAAATTATCGTGTGACAATTAGAATGGGAAAAAAAATGGGAGTGAAGATAGATTGCCGGCAACTATACCACCTATGCTTCGCTTATGACATCGTTCTAATAATACCAAACATCAGCCAAGCGACACAAATGCTGGTAGACTTTGACCGAGAATGTGGAAGGATAGATCTACAGCTGAATCTCAACAAAATTATGTTCATGAGAAATGAACTAGTTCCAGTGGCCCCATTCACTCTCAATGGAACAAACATCTCTGAATGCAACAGTTATGTGTACCTAGGTCGAGAAGTCAACATGATGAACGACCTGAAACCTGAGTTGCGCAAGAAGGAAAATAACGGCATGGACTGCCTTCAAAAACATTGAAACAATAGTCAAAAGAACAAAGAACCTCTGGCTACGGGCACACCTCTTTGACTCCACCGTTCTCCCTGCATTGACATATGCCTCAGAGACCTGGGCCTTATGAAAGCAGGATGAGAATATCATCGGGTCTCCCAAAGAAGAATCGAAAGAGCCATGCTTGGAATATCATGCCTCACTCAAGTGAGAGAGGGAATCCGGAGTTCTAACCTCGTCGCTATTCTAAAATCAAGGACGCTGTCTCATCTGCCAGAACATCGGAAATCAGATGGGCTGGTCATATAATGCTATCTGGAGATGACCGTTGGACAAGAGCCATTACAGATTGGATCCCACGGGATGCCAAAAGATCATGTGGCCGCCCACCTGAAAGATGGTCAGACTTCCTTATCAGGACCCTAAACAAACAGTTTGAAGCTCTTAATATCCCCAAAACAGACAGTTGCCATTGGGCTACACTGGTACGTGATATGGTCAAATGGAAACATTACTGGTGCCCGCTCGAGCAAATCGATGAATAATGGGATATCAAATGATCAAGTGATATATATGTATATATACATAATATATATATATTATAATACAAAATCCAATGTCAGGTGAAACGTAGACCAGGAGTTCTTGTCAAAGGTGGAAATTACCACAAACATGTGGGAGTCAGAGGTTAGGTAAGACAGAGAAGGGAACAATGCTAATAATTGTCGAAAGGGCTAATACAAAAGTAGAACCGAGCATTAAATAAAGGCAAAAAGATACACCACGGTAAATGACTGCATTTATTTGCATGACATTATATATATATATATATATATATATATACATATTATGACACCTAACTCCAATGTCAGGCGAAAGCGTAGTTCAGGAGGTCTTACCAAAGGTGGAAATTACCACAAACGTGTGGGAGTCAGAGGTTAGGTAAGACAGAGAAGGGAACATGTGTGAATAAATGTTGAAAGGGCTAATACCAACCTAGAACTGAGCATTAAATATTGGCAAAAAATGCACATGATGGCCTCTAAGTGTATGTAGTGCAACCCACAATGAGTAAGAGAAGGAAAAGAGAGAGAGGGAGAGAGAAAAGAGATAATGGGCACTAGTGGAAGGCAGGGCACTGGAACACTATGTGACCGAAAGCTCCAAACAACAACAACTCTGTAATTGTATATCTCATGGTGGTATAATAAAACATTAAAAAGATACACATGGTAACCTCTAAATTTATGTGTTACAATCTGTAATATGTAATAGAAGCAAGAGAAAGAGAGAGAGAGAGCAGAGAGAGAGAAAGAGAGAGAGAGAGCAGAAAAGTGCCTGTCATAAAGGCAGGTTTTGCAGGGGGGAGGAAAACAGGACATTGGTATTGGGAAATGTGCACTGGTGTAGGGTATGTGTGGTGGAACATTCTATGACTAAAAAAAGCCAATCATGAACAGCTTTGTATTGTAAGAATGTAAGCATGGTGATTCAATTTTTAAAAATGCAAAAAATTCGTATAAAGGAAGAAGGAAATCATCAAGAGATTACCTGAAACCTAGAACTGTGTGAGTGAGTGTTTGCAACTCCCTAGGTATTTGATGATCATAGCATTCCTTCAAGTGCTATTATTCTTTCTGGAGAAGGAAGATCTGAATGCAACCTAAATTATTTTTTTAGTCATGAATATGTACTCTAAAAAAGAAAATAATTTCTGTCAGTGTCTGGAGGAAAAAAAACACTGGATACTCCTGGTGTTACTATCAGTCTAGTTGGAGAAAATCTGGCAAAATTCTCAAAATGCCTACCAGCAATTAAATTTTGTTTGCCTATGGATACTGAAGTGAGGGTGATATAGTGAGCTATCTCTCCAAAGGCGTATTTAATTACCCGTCTTTATTTTCATTTTTTTAATTTTTTTTTTTGTCTTAGGTTTGTACTTGATGCTCAGGGCTTATTCTTGATTCTTCACTCAGGAATTACCCCTGCATAGCTTGGGGGACCATATGGGATGCTGGGGATTCAACCAAGATTGGCCTTGTGCAAGACAAACACCCTATCCCCTGTACTATCACTCCAGTCCCTAATTGCCCTTATATACCAGATTTAATATGCTAGCATCAAACTTTTACATTTAATGTGAAACTCATAAAAATTCTGTATTACCTCCACACTATAACACAAGCATTTACTATATGATTATAGATAATGTTTTACTTAATGCTGAGAACTAAATGGTTGGCAATATCTATTTTATCAATTAAGGCACCGAGTCTTGGAGAAATTTTATAGTTTTCCCAAGTGTGGGAATTTACTAAGTTGGGTAGAATAACAGAAATCAGATATAATTATGACGCCATAGGCTACATTGCATATCATCTGGATTCACCTAGCTCACCTATTATAGTGTTTTACTAACTGTATAGACACTATTAAAATTATGTTTTCTGCTAAATCCTGGGATTTTGGGAAGATCACCCAAGTCTCATTAGCTAAACCAAGTTATTTGGTAATTTCAGGAACTTATCTAAAGTCCCGTGATTGATATTCTTTGGTATTCTAGGATATCTTCTCCCCTTTTACTTTTCACCATTAAGAAAAGGGAACCTGGGGGCAGGAGCAGTAGCACAGCAGGTAGGGTGTTTGCCTTATGTGCGCCCGGTTCCGGGTTCCCTCCTTGGCATCCCATATGGTCCCCGAGCACCCCCCAGGTGTAATTCGTGAGCGAAGAGCCAGTAGTAACCCCTGAGTGTCTCCAGGTGCAAAAGAGGGGGACCTTTTCTAGGACATATTATTTTTCACATGGGGCAGGGTCAATAGACTGAAAGTTACATTTGTCTTTCTGCATAGCTTTCCCTTCAAGTGCACAACTAAAATAAGAAATAGTCAAGTAGACACCTGTATATACAATCACTTTCTTTTGCCAGACAGATATTTATTTGCTGTTGCATAAATGAGGGAATTTTCACTCAGCCCTGAAAATTTGGCTGGCTCATCCTTCCTTCTCCCTAGTGATTTCTTCACTGAAAAAACCACAGTCCATGGCACTTCATTGTACTTTACTTAAATAATAGCTCATAGTCCTGGGAATATCTGTTTTGCACCTGTACTTAGCCCTCATAAGGTGCTCAGTCTGTCAGAAATTCTGTGTATTAGTGCTAAATCAAGTCTAAAAAAAGAGAGGAAGTGCTATTAAAGCCAGGTGTTCTAATTCTTTCACACATTATTTTATGGGATGGCTCTTTAAGAAATAAATCTTGTGCAATAAGCTTGCTTTAAAGGGTCTTCCCTTCTTACCGGATTGAGGGTAGAAAATATATTTAAACAAATCTAAGTTGTAAGCTGAGAATGTCAAGTTCTACCCCGCATCTTGTATATATCGGATTTGTGACTGTATTAAACTCTTAGGAAAATATATGATGGATGCTCTTGCAATGAAACGTAAAGACAAATAGCATTTCAGATTTACTAAGAAAATAAGTATTTTTATTACCCAGTTAATTAGATCACCATGAGATAGAGCATTACAAAGCTGTTCATGATTGATTGATTTTTTAGTCATACATTATTCCAACATAAATATCTCAACCAGTGCACGTTTCCCAACACTAGTGGCCCCAGTTCTACCCCACTGTCTAATTAATGGCTATCACACACTCTCTCACTCACTCATTTCTCTCCCTTTCTCTCTCCCATCTCTCTCTCCCTCCCTCCCTCCCTCCTTTTGCCCATTGTGGTTAGTAATACAGATGCTGAAGGGTTATCATGTATATAGCTTTACCTTCTTTAATCAGCAGTTCTAGTCTAGAGTTACAATTACCAAATATTATTGGCAAACTGGCCCTTATCTGTCTCACTTGCCCTCCAGCCCCCAAACACTTGTGGTAGGTTCCGACCATTGACAATTCCTCCTGGCCCCTGTTTTGCCTGGCCTTGGATATTAATCTCATATTATTGTTTATATCCTTCAAATTAATGTAGTTATTTTAAGAAAAATATTTAATCTGATTCATATCTAATTTGTACCAAATCAGAATTAATGCAATTTGTATATTATCTTTTTAAAATGTTCTTTATTTTGTGTTGGAGAAATAATATAGTCGATATGGTGTTTGCCCTCGCATGCAGCACCTGGGTTCAATTCTCAGCACCTCGTATGTTTCCTAGAGCAAGACAGAAATATCCCTGAAAGAAGAGCCAGGAGTAAGTCCTGAGAACTGCTATGTGTGGCCAGAAGACCAAAATGAAACAGGTGGGGAAAAAGAAATATTTTCTTTATGTTTGACAAGAATTTTCAGGTCCTATCATCATGAACCCTGGGAGTGATTGGCATTACAGAATGAGAACTGTGTTCTTCAGTGTAAATAAAGCATAGAACATCAGAATTTGAGTGTAAGTTCCAACCCGTTGGGGACATTGTCTAGCACAAAGCAATATGTCATGTGTCAATTACATATTTGTACCACTATTTAGTGATCCTACCTCTTACAGTGTCTCATACTATTCAGAACCTATAATACAAAATTAGATTTTATTCCTCAGGTTTATCTCTAACTTTATTTATTTAAATGTTCACTTACTTATGCATAGCACATGGATCTTAACTTTAGTAAAACATGAAACTAACACCTTATCAACTTCCAATCTCCTTTCTACAAACTCTCCACTATTTTCTACCCCTGGTTGAATATATTCTCTTCCTTTATAATTCTTCTCTCTTTGGCTTGTTTTAATCTACTTTAGGCACATTTTTTGTGTTGAGAAGACTGGATTGGCACACTTTTTTAAAAAATGAAATTAGAAGCATTTCATGAAAAAAACTCAAAGTATACTAACGACCTTGAGATTATATGATAATTCATAAACTGTATTGAAAACTATCATCATAAGCTTCCAGAAAGTTTACAGCAGAAGTGATTTCAGTGAGACGACTACAAGGGCAAAGACAACAAAAACAAAAACAATGAAAACAAAATTACATCAAATCAGTAAGCTTCTGAGCAGAAAAAGAAACCCAAACTATAATTAAAGGACACAGTACTAATGGGAGAAAATATTCACACACCATACATCAGACAAAAATTACAAAGCACTTAAAAAACTGACACACAAAAAATTATGATTGCCCCATCCTAAAGTGTGAAATAGAAATGAAAGTTTCCCAAAGAACACATTCAAATGACCAATAGGCATATGAAAAAGTGCTTATCATCACTTATAATTAGGGAAGTAAAAATCAAAACAGCATTGAGATATTATCTCATGCCAGTGAGGATGACACATATAAAAAAGTCTGGAGACAGCCTGTGTTGACAGGGCCTTGGTGGAAAAGGAAGTCTCATTGACAGTGGGAATTAAGATACACACCAAGGTAGCAACAACATTTCAAAGGCAACACAATGAGAGAAATGATCCATATAAGTGAGTTTGTAGGGGAGTGGGGCTTAAAATGAAGGCTTATTGGGATCCTTGAAGGAAAAGGGAGGATGTTTTGGGATTTTTTTTTGGAATACGCACACTGGAAATCATAATAATGTTATAAAGCATAGTATCTAAATTATTTAGATCTTTTAAAAATAGACATGCTCTAGAGAGTCAACTGCTTTCTTTTATTTATTTGTTTGTTTGGGGTAACATCCAGATGTACTTATGATTTATTCCTGAATCTGCAATCAGGGATCACTCCTGGTAGAACTCAGGGGAATGCATGTGGATCTGAAGATTAAGCCCTGTTGGCTGTATGCAGTATAAGCACCTTATCTGTTGTACTATATCTTCAGCTGCAGAAGTGACACCTATCATCTCCTACCACAGAAACTGGCACATATTCCAAAGAGCAAGAACAACCAGTGCTGGCATGGATGCAGGGAGAAAGGGACTCTCATCCCTTGCAGCCAGGGACATTGGTGTTGAGAAATGTGCACTGGTGGAGGGATGGGCGCTGGAACACTGTATGACTGAAACCTAATCATGAACAGTTTTGTAACTGCTTATCTCACTGTTGTACAATAAAATTTTAAAAATGAATATAAAAAGGATTTTAGAAGGTTCGAAGGTTATGTCTTTTGGCCAAATTTGATTGGTATAAGAAACTTTTAAATTTTATCTGCAGAACTTTTTAATACTTATGTTTTGAGAATGTCTGAAAAAGGGATAGATGGATATTCCAAGACTTAATATGAAACTAAGAACAAATTTTTAGTACTTTTAGATAAATTGGATACTTAAATAATTACAGGAAATAAGGGCTTTTCACATGAAACTAGAAAAAATTATTTACCACAAGAGCAGATAGTATAGACTTAATAGCATGTCCCTGCATCTTACTTTTTACATGTCCCTGATCTTACTTTCTAAGTTCATCTTCTACTAGCATAGAAAGAAACAAGCAAAACATAATGGGACCAAGGGGAGCTAAACTTCTTATCCACACTGGTTCCTAAATTTAGAACGCCTGATTGGCAGGTAGATTTACCTGGAGATATAACAAGATTTATTGGTAAGAGCGAGAGCTGCTACTGGCTCTCCCTGTGCAAAGCCGGTCACGAGGTGCCCAGGAGGGATGGCGGGGTTCTAGCCCTGGCCTGTTACCCCAGCAGAGCCTTGCAACAAGCCAGATGACCCCCACTCCATGAGGGCCTCCATTTTCCACATCCGGACTTCCCTCTTGTTAGAATTCTACCCAGCTGGCCAGCCTATCCCAGCTCGTGTGGCCGCTTGCAGCCGTGCGGTTCATCAATAAATGCTGGATTTAGAGATGACTAAAAGAGTATGCTACCCACACAGCAGAGACTGGCAAGCTACCAGTGTCTTATTTGATATGCCAAATACCAGTAACAATTTTAGACCTCATTCCCATGACCTGATGGAATGGTTTGAGGCTCTTTATGTTCATGGAGCAAGCAGGTGCCCTTGGGCTCTACTAGCATGAGACAGGACATATGGAGATGTTACTGGTGCCCGCTCAAGCCCATCAATGATGAACGGGAAGATAGTGATAGACAGTGATTGGTAAGAGAAGACACTGGCATCAAAGAAATCCTCAGGATCCTAGAATTAATAACACTATGTACCATCATTGTATCACTGTATCACTATCTTCCCGTTCATCATCGATTTGCTCGAGCGGGCACCAGTAATGTCTCCATATGTTCTGTCTCATGCTAGTAGAGTCCAAGGGCATCTGCCTGCTCCAGGAACTTAAAGAGCCTCAAACCGTTCCATCAGGTCATGGGAATAATTGTTACTGGTATTTGGCACATCAAATAGGCCCCCCCACCCTGGGCGCCCCGGCCAGTCCTGGCCACTGCCCCTGAGCCCACGGGGCTCCCCCACGGTTCCTCCGCAGGGCGGGGGGCAGGGCAGCGGTGGCGACTCTGGACACCACGTCGGGTGTTGACACTGTGATTTCTGCCCAGTGATCTGAATATCAAAGTGACTATGTACCATAATACAAACAAATATGAGGTGGTGGGTATAATGAGCATAGTTAGGTTTAAATTATAAAATTATTTTAATGAACTAAATTCTTTACTGAAACATAGAACAGGATGTATCATGATAAGCAAAGTTAAAGGACAATGGTAAATGCCAGATAGTCTCACTTATTTGTGGTATGTGGATTAATAAGACAAGGAATTGGAAGTATCAAGTGATGCTGTCCTTGACCCTAGAGTATAAAAATGATAATGCTAAAGTAAGAGGGGAAGAGAGAATAAGAGTGTGAGCTTGATCACTTGATCACTTGACTTCCGTAGATCATCAATTTCTCGAGCGGGCACCAGTAACATCTCCATATGTCCTGTCACATGCAAGATAGCACAAGGGCATCTGCTTGCTCCAGGAACATAAAGAGCCTCAAACCATTCCATCAAGTCTATAATTGTTACTGATATTTGGCATGTCAAATATGACACTGGTAGCTTGCCAGGCTCTGCCGTGCAGGTGGGATATCTTGTAGTCACCTCAAAAATAGAGCGATAGCATAATTGATTATTGGCTAAAGGTTGTTTTCAATGATGCGCCTGTATGCATCAAAACCATAAAAACAACAATGAGTTATCATTTTACACCACAGAGCCTGGCACATATCCAAAACTGCAAGAATAACAAGTATCGGCATGGATGCAGGGAAAAGGGGACACTCATCCATTGTTGGTGGGAATATCGCCTGGTACAGCCTTTCTGGAAAACAATATGGACATTCCCACAAATACTAGAAATTGAGCTCCCATTTGACCCAGCCATACCACTCCTGGAGATATCCTGGAAATATCCTGGGGATACCCTGGGAAGCCAAAAACACACAAGGAAAAAACCATCTGCACTTTTTATTTTCATCACTGTCTTCCCGTTCATCATCAATTGGTTCGAACGGGCACCAGTAACATCTCCATATGTCCTGTCGCATGCAAGTAGAGCCTACGGGCACCTGCTTGCTCCAGGAACATAATGAGCCTCAAATCATTCCATCAGGTCATGGGAATGAGGTCTATAATTGTTACTGGTATTTGGCATATCAAATACGACACAGGTAGCTTGCCAGGCTCTGCCGTGTGGGTAGCATACTTTTGTAGTCATCCCTAAATTCAGCATTTATTGATGAACTGGGCTGTGACAGGCTGGTCTGCTGGGTGGAGATCTGATGAGGGGGAAGTCCGGATGTTGAAAATGGAGGCCATCATGGAGTGGGGGGGTCGTCTGGCTTGTTGTGAGGCTCTGCTGAGGTGGCAGGCCAGGGCTAGAACCCGCCATCCCTCCCCGGGCGCCTCGTGTGCAGCTGGGCATAGGGAGAGCCAGTAGCAGCTCTGTCCCATGTCTGTGAGTTTACATGAGATATTGATAATATTTTGAAAACTACTCAACAGATAATCTTGGAGATATAGTATTTCATTCATCACCAACAGGTTTTAATTTCAAAAAGAAACAACACTGTTTGAATGAGTTAAAACTGTAAGAACAATCTGCTGTGTGCTTGAAGTACATTTATTATTGGCTAATCTGAGCTACATTGTCATTTTCTCTCCACTTCTATTCAATATAGTACTGGAAGTACTTGCCATAGCAATCAGGGAAGAAAAAGACATTAAGGGCATCCAGATAGGAAGGGAAGAAGCCAAGTTATCACTATTTGCAGATGACATGATATTATACCTGGAAAACCCAAAACTCTCTACCAAGAGGCTCCTAGAAATAATACATTCTTATAGTAGAGTAGCAGGGTACAAAATCAATACCCAAAAGTCAATGGCCTTCCCATATGCAAACAGCGAAAGAGAAGAAAGGGACATTAAAGAAACTATCCCATTCACAATTGCACCGCAGAAAATCAAATACCTAGGAATCAGTTTGACAAAGAATGTAAAGGATCTCTACAAAGAAAACTACAAAACGTTAGTTCAGGAAATAAAAGAAGACCTGAGGAAATGGAGACACATTCCCTGCTCATGGATTGGAAGGATTAACATTATCAAAATGGTAATACCCCCTAGGGCTTTATACAGATTCAATGCGGTCCCTATAAAGATACCCATGATGTTCTTCAAAGAAATTGAACAAACACTCCTGAAATTTGTATGGAATAATAAAACCCCACGAATAGCTAAAGCAATCCTTGGGAAAAAGAAGATGGGAGGTATCACTTTCCCCAACCTCAAGCTCTACTACAGAACAGTTGTAATTAAGACAGTGTGGTATTGGTATAGAGACAGACCCGTAGACCTATGGAATAGAACTGAGTATCCTGAAACACACTCACAAATATACAACCACTTAATCTTCGATAAAGGAGCAAAAAATATTAAGTGGAGCAAAGAAAGCCTCTTCAACAAATGGTGCTGGGAAAACTGGGCAGCTACATGTAAAAAACAAGATTGGGTCCTTAAGAGAAATGCTG
Source organism: Cryptotis parvus (assembly GCA_021461705.1). NCBI lineage: Eukaryota > Metazoa > Chordata > Mammalia > Eulipotyphla > Soricidae > Cryptotis > Cryptotis parvus. The sequence goes on from JAJIBD010038679.1 coordinate 13,519, forward strand.
GGTGTATTGAGTGTAGACGGAGTCTTTACTTTGTCATGGCGACTGGTGAGAATAAGGGTCGGAACCCCCAAAACAATGCCAGACAAAACCTAAAATAGATGCCCTAAGGAGTCCTCTGAGAATGTGCAGGAGGGACTTGGAAGACAAAATGGCATTTCCTTGTAGCCCAAGATGTTGTAGAGATTAAAAATAAAGATACGTTCACAGGAAAAAAAAATGAACTTAGACCTCCTTCTAACGCCATGCACAAAAGTCAGATCAAAATGGATTCTAGATCTCAACATCAGACATGAATCTATAAGGTACATCGAAGAAAACATAGGAGAAACGCTCTACAACATCGAAACGAAAAGTAACTTTAAAGATGACACACCACTGACCAAGCAAATGAAAGCAAAGATAAACAAATGGGATTATATAAAACTAAAAAGCTTCTGCACCTCAAAAGAAACGGTGACCAAGATACAAAGACAATCCACAGAGTGGGAAAGGATATTCACCCAATACCCATCTGACAAGGGGTTAATATCCAGGATATATCAGGCACTGGTAGCACTCCACAAGAAGAAAACTGCCAACCCCATCAAAAAATGGGGAGAAGAAATGAACAGAAGCTTCCTAAAAGAAGAAATTCGAATGGCCAAAAGGCATATGAAAAAGTGCTCTTCATCTTTAATCATCAGGGAGATGCAAATCAAAACAACAATGAGGTACCATCTCATCCCACAGAGACTGGCACACATCCAAAACAGCAAGAACAACCGGTGCTGGAGTGGATGTGGGGGGGGAAAAGGGACTCTCATCCACTGCTGGTGGGAGTGCCGACTGGTCCAGCCCCTTTTGGAAAACAATATGGGCATTCCTCCGAAAGCTAGATATTGAGCTCCTCATTTGATCCAGCAATAGCACTCCTGGGAATATACCCGAGAGACCGAAAAACACATAGCAGAAACACTATCTGTACTTCTTTATTCATCTCTGCGCTATTCACTATAGCTAGAATCTGGAAACAACCTAAATGCCCGAGAACAGAGGACTGGCTAAAGAAACTGTGGTTCGTCTACACTATGGAATACTATGCGGCTGTCAGAAAAGATGAAATTATGAAATTTACCTGCAAATGGATGGACATGGAGACTATCATGCTGAGTGAAATTAGTCAGAAGGAAAAGGACAGATATAGAATGACTAAGTTCATTAATACGACATAAATAGATACCAGTGTTTTACTAAATGTGGGAAATGGTAATGGCAGATTAAAACTCACCATTGAATATACACAAAGAGACTTAAGTGATAAACTCTAAATATCTGCAGGGCTAGCCACAATGTGTAAAATAAGAGGGAGAGAGATGCAGAGACAGAGACAGAGACAGAGAGAGAAAGAGAGGAAACTGTGGTACCTTCTATTAAGGCAGCATGGGGGTGGGCAGGAGGGGGTGGGGTACATTGGTGGTGGAAATGGGGCACTGGTGGAGGGATGGGTGCTGGTATACTGTATTACCAAGAACCAATTATGAACACCTTTGTAATTGTATGTTTCACTGTGGTATAATAAAAAATCAAAAAAAAAAACCTTTGAAAAATCCTTTTTGCACTGCATCTGAATGTCCTTCCTGTTGCTGACTGGGAGAAGTAAAGTGATTCAGAGAATAGATTTTAGAGGCTAGCTATTTTAAGCTGGTGGAAGATCAGTCCTCCCAATACCTTTTCTTCAACTAGTTCAGCTTCTATTATATTACCTACCAGAGTTATTTTGAAGAAGGTTTATTTTCATAGCAGCACTATTCACAATAGCCAGAATCTGGAAACAACCAGTATACCCGAGAACTGATGACTGGATAAAGAAACTATACAATTAAATACTATGCAGCTGTTAGGAAAAGTGAAGTTTTGAAAATTGCCTATAAATTGATGGACCTGGAGAGGATCATGTTTAGTGAAATTAGCCAGAAGGAAAAAAGACAGATATAGCATGACTGCATTTATTTGCATGATATATATATGCATATATATATATATATTATGATACCAAAATTCAAGGTCAGGAGAAACATGGATCGGGAGGTCTTGTTAAAGGTGGAAATTATCACAAATGTGTGGGAATAAGGGGCTAGGTAAGACAGAGAATGGAATAGTGTGCTAATAATTGTCGAAAGTGCTAATACCAACCTACAACTGAGCACTAAATACAGGCAAAAAGATACACATGTCTACCTCTTAATGTATGTATTATAATACACATGTGGAATGAAAGAAAAAGAGAAAGAACGAGAAAGAAATAAAGAATTTGCCATAGAGGCAGGCTAGGGGAATGGGGAGGGAATTGGGGACATTGGTGGTGGGAAATGGGCACTGGTGGAGGGATAGGTGCTGGAACACTGTATGACCAAAACCCAAATAGGAACATCTTATGAACATCGTTGTCATTGTATATCTCATGGTGGTATAATAAGATATTAAAAAAGAACATAAAAACCAACAGTAACAAAAAACTGTATAAGTGATATTTTTAAAATGTTTGATAGGGGCCGGAGCGATAGCCCAGCGGGTAGGGCATTTGCCTTGTACGCGCCCGTCCATGCTGGCCTGGGTTTGATTCTCAGCATCCCATATGGTCCCCCGAGCACCGCCAGGAGTAATTCCTGTGTACAGAGCCAGGAGAAACCCCTGAGCATTGCCGGGTTTGACCCAAAAAAAAAAAAATAAAAAATAAAATTAAAATTAAAAATAAAAAAAATGTTTGCTAAAGAGGCAGAATGGGGAATCTAGAATTGTAGATGAAGGGATGATGACAGTTGTAGTGAATATGGACTTGGAACATTGAATGACAGAAACTTGATTACCAACAGCTTTGTAAATTATGGTGCCTAGATACTTTTAATTATATTTTTATATTTTAGGGTTTTATTTTATATAGATGCAACCTTTTTTCCATATCACTTTCCCTGGAATATAAAGTAATGTTTTAAAGACTGAGGAATTAAGCAGTGGAAACTATCACTAAGATAAAGAAGAATAGGGCCATTAACGAGGAGGTCTCTGCAGACTCCTTGCAGAGAGAGACTCCAGCAATACACTTCCCTTGCAGAGAGAGACTCCAGCAATACACTCCTTGGAGAGAGACTCCAGCAATACACTTCCCATTCTAAAATTGTTCTTGGTGGCTTCAATACTAATAAAACTATAAAGTACTGTATATTATTGAGCTTTATATCAACTAAATCTTACTGTATGCCTTTCACTGTTATTTGAATTTTTTTTTTTGCTTTTTGGGTCACACCTGGCATTGCTCAGGGGTTACTCCTGGCTCTGCACTCAGGAATTACTCCTGGCAGTGCTCAGGGGACCATATAGGATGCCGGGATTGAACCTGGGTCCGCCGCATGCAAGGCAAACGCCCTACCCACTGGACTATCTCTCCTGCCCCTGTTACTTGAGGTTTCATCCAATATTATTTTCCTGGTCTTTATTTATATTTTTCATGTAACTGACACTCATCAATTGTCTGTCATTAATGATAATCCTTTTCTGGACACCACAATTTATTTTTCCATTTTTATTTTTGTGTTCATTTGGTTGCTACTGATAAGATACTTCTGCATGCATGTGTATACAATCAAAGCTACGAATATTCTCACACATATATATGAGTTTCTCTTAAAATTGGAAAACCCAGTTTGAGCAAGAATGATGCTATGGGTCTGGAGTACAAGAGAACAAGTTTGTTTTATCCAATTTTTTTTTTGCTTTTTTGGGTCACACCTGGCAATGCTCAGGGGTTACTCCTGGCTCTGCACTCGGGGAACCATATGGGATGCCGGGGATCGAACCCAGGCTGGCACAGGCCGGCCACGAGCAAGGCAAATGCCCTACCCGCTGGGCTATCGCTCCGGCCCTGTTTTATCCAATTTAAGGGAAGTTTCCTCGTCAGACAATCTATGATGAAAGAAAAATTTCCCCAAATCATTATCCTCTGATGTGATATTAGAGCTTTCTAATTCTGGATTGATCTAAGTTTAACACCTATTATGGAATATGAATAGGGAAGTTATAGGAAATAGCCATCAGCTGGTTTCTCAGCATAAACTGTTGAACCATCCAAAATGATCCCTGCTCCTCCTACAGCCATCCATAGAATTATTATTATTATTATTATTATTATTATTATTGTTATTATTGCTTTTTGAGTCACACCTGGCAATGCTTAGGGATTACTCCTGGCTCTACACTCGGGATTTACTCCTGGCAGCTCTCAGGGGACCATATGAGATGCTGGGAATCGAACCCAGGTCAGCCGCGTGCAAGGCAAATGCCTTACCCGCTGTGCTATCTCTCCAGCCTCCCATATAACAAATATTATTATTATTTTCATCATCATTATTATAATTTTGGTTTATTGACGTAATACCCTGTGATGCTCAGGGATTACTCCTAGAAAAGTCTAGAAGTTCACTGACAGCATTACTTGGGGAGCCATGTAGTACTGGGAATTAGACTGAAAACCTCCCAGTTGAAAAGCAATCTAAGTCCACTGAGAAACCTCTCTGGTGCCCATGTAATCAGTCAACCTTTTCTCATAGAGGTTTCCCAGAAGGCCCTGGAAGCACCATTTACCACCACATACTGGTAACAACCTGTCTTTGAATTTTTCCATTACATCCTGAACAAGAACGCACACTACCAATAAAATTGACCAGTGAGGAAGCTCTATTTAATAACTAGGTTGCAGGGTTAACTTCTCTTCTATAATTACTCATTTTGAGATTGGAAAATGCAGTTAAGTCTCACAATGTCCCCATTATACCAAAATTGAATGAACCATAACTCAAATGGAGGGAGTAGCCAGAGTAAAGAAAAAAAGGGCACCTTACGGCTACAGAGGTATGGCTGGAAGTTGTATGTTCTGCCTTGATATCTTTCTGGACCTGAAAAATGCAAATTAGGGTGAATGGACAAATTGAGATGACTAATGGATAGCAAGACCATCAGCAAAAGCATAGAAAACTATTCAGAAAAAATAAGGGCTTCCTATATTAATTTCCCTGAGAGTAATGAGAGAGACAGAGACAAGCACTTTTTCTGAGGACCTCAGCCTGTATAAGAACAGAACAAATGTCAAGAGCATCCCTGTGCTAATATCTCTTAATATGGATTGGGCTTTGTATTTCTAGCCTTCATGGTCTTTAAAAAGAATAGCCAAAATTGTTGTGGTTGTTCTTGTTCTGTGGTTGTTGTTGTTTAACAATGTAAATCAATTAAAAACTGGAAATATTACCTTGGAAAATCATAACCAAATATTTAATCTCCACGGAAAAGACATATAACAAATAAATTTACTTCCATTTTCATCTCTCTTCCTCCAAATAATTATAGTAGGAAATAAAGCTTAGTTTTGGTATGCTTGACCGCTTACTTTGTATGGAACAGTAAGATCAGGTATAATCATATTAATTGTTTTAATATCATTTGTTGAAATTTTTATTAAGGAGTTATGGATTGCAGTTTAATCTCAAAGTTTTTACCATAGACTCTACCTGTATCACTTGTATCACTTGTCTTCCCATTGTTCATTGATTTGCTTGAGCCGGTGTCAGTAACATCTCCATTTGTTGGGAATGAGGTCCATTAGTGTTACTGTTTTGGGCATATAAAACATACCAGGGGAAGCTTGCCAGGCTCTGCCATGGTTCTGGTTTCATCCCAGGGGGCCCAATCTTTTCTATGGCAGACCTTCTACGGTCCCAGGGTAGTGTCCTGGATGTAGACAAGCTGTCTCCTTTCTGCCACCTGCCAATGCAGCCGGGCACCGCAGCCACACTTGCAATACCTTGAGGGGCAGAAGTGGTGAAAGACAAGAATTATGGAATTGCTCCAGATTAAAGAAAACAAAAAATAAAAAGCATAAGTGGTGGTGTAAAGAAGTGGTATACATATACATTTAAACCACAAATCCATAGCACTGTAAAGCATAAGACCCCCAACTACAATAACCAAACATACATGTCCCTATTGATATGGCAAACTGGGAAACTGGAGAAAATCGAGGACACCAATATGGGAGGCTGACACTGGTGATGAATGGAATTAGTGCTGGAATTCTGATGCCTGACACATTATAAGCAGCTCTGGGAATCCTTATACCTTAATAAAATAATGATAATATCAAATCTAATTTCTTGATTTTTTGATCATTGCAATGTCATCATGCAAAATATCTTACATGGCAAAACTGGATGGAACATGTATGTTAAAACAAAAGTTGCCGGGGACTCCCAGACAATATTCAGGAACCTGTGGTCCACTCACAGCAATACTTGCCCATCTGTGCAGAGGGCCAGCTATGCTAAGCAACTCAGGCCCAGCAGTTTTGAGAGGCACCACTGCCATATACAGTGGTGCCCGGGAGTCAACAGGGAATACCTATGGTCTGTGTGGTGTCTGGATCAAACTCGAGTCTCACACGCAAGGCTGGTACTTTTGGCTCATAGGTGTGATACTCTAACTGAATCACTTTATTTGAGAGTCACTGGTCCTTATTAAAAAAAAGCATTTTCTCTTCTTGATAAACTGAAAGACTGGACTCCTGCAATCAGAACATAAAGTTTCATCTCTTCACTGTCTCTGGCATCAGTATGAACTTCTGAGACTGCATGGTCTCTAAAATTTCAAATAAGGCCTCAGTATAATAAGCATCCAAATTATCTATTACTAGAGCAAATAGATCTTTTTGGATTTATGCAATAATATTTCCATGAATGGTGAGTTCCTGGTGGTGAATCTGTAATACAGCTCACAAAGACTCTTGATGTATTGGGTTTGAAAACCCTGTTTGGCTAGGGCTTCCATGACTGCTTCAATCTCCACAGAATCAAAGGCTTTCTGTAAATAAATGAATGTGAGACAGAGTGGTATCCTGAACTCCCTACACATTTCAATGAGCTTGGTTACCATGTGGATATGGTTGATTGTGCTGAATCATTTTCGGAAGCCAGCTTGCTGGCATGGTTGTCTTTCATTGAATGTTCTGCCAATCCTATTCAGGATGAATCGAGTGATCAGCTTGTAGATGACAGACAACAGGCAGATGGGGCTATAGTGGCCAATGTCGTGGATGACCCCCTTCTTGAACAGTAGAACTGTCTTGCTGGTATTCCAATGGGAGGGCACCTTGCATTAGGACAGGTAGTGTGTGAAGAGCTGAGCCAATGTATTGACGAGTACTGAAGGCAGATTCTTCAGGTGTTCAGGTCTGACTTTATCTGGGCCTGGTGCTGTTCCCTTCTTTACTGATGAAATGGCATGTTGGATTTCAGAAGGGAGAAGGTTGGGAATGATATATCCATCCTGCGGAATTTGGTATATGGACAGGTGGATGTGGCTATCAAAGAGATCTGAGTAGAAGTCATGGATAATCTTCTCCATTGCCTTTCTGGAAGATGTGATAGATACATCAGGACGTTGGAGGGCAGTCATCTTGGTCTTATAGTTCGCAAAGGACAGACAGGTGTTGCGAATGCTTTTCCCAGCTTCTGCTGCATCTTCCAGTATTTCAGCTCTTCTCTCTTTGAGGTCTTCCTTTATCACTTCTCTGCACTTCTTTGCAAGCTTGGATGTTAGCATTTGGTCTTCTGAGGTTCGTGCCTTGTCACATTGGCGAATGACCTTGAGAGTTTTTGAAGACAGGCATCCTTTAGTGGTTTTTTCTCTCTCCGCATTCTTTGCACAATCATGGAGGTGCTGAACCAGTCGGTTGTAGTCTTCACCGATGTCATCAATGATGGTATCTTCCCATGTTGCCGCAGTGGTGCCAAAGAGTTCCCAGTTAGTGGTCGTTCTGGGAGTTCTCTTCTTAAACTTTGCAGCCTTTTCTCCCCGTTGCGGGAAGTAGAATTTTTCACGAAGGAGATGGTGGTCCGATCCTGTTTGGAATTTGGGGACGACAGCAAGATCGGTCTGGCAAAACCGTCGATTGAAGATGATGTAGTCAATTTCATTGTGGAACTGTCCACCAGGAGATTCCCATGTGCACCGTTTCAATTTAGCCTTCTGGAACTGTGAGTTCCCATGAATGGTCTTTGTGGACATGATGAACTCAGATAGTCTCTCACCCTGTTCATTCCATTCTAGGTCATGGATCCCGATGTGGAGTTCTTCAGCCAATCTTCTCGTTCCTATCTTGGCATTAAAATCACCGACAATGATCTTGTAGAAGGTGTGATCTTTTTTATAGAACTCTTCCAGTTCCATGTAGAATTTCTCAGTTTCTTCTTCCTTGTATGTGGATGTTGGCGCGTAGACAACGAAGATAGAAACTGCTGGCAGTGGGCCACATCTCTTCAAGTGTATTCGTCCTATTTGGTTTGTTAGGCATTCAAATGAATCAATGTTCTCAGCCATGTCCATGTTGTCAAGGACACCGACACCACTGACACATCTTTCATCGCTTGTTCTGAGGAAATGTTCTTCTCCGGTGTCAAAAACAGTGTGATGCGATTGACACCTCCTCATCTCAGTCAAACCAATGATGTCATAGTTGATCTTTTGTGCTTGCAAAATTAGGTCCTCGATATATGCTTCCGTTGCCTGTGTACGTGCATTGAAAGTACAGACTGTCATTTTAGTCCTCTTTGTTTTGGCAGTTTAGCATGGCTCTGAAATTTTATCAGGCCTCCCTTGTTCATCCTTTTTAGTGCTGACATATTAAGGGCTCTTTCAGGGTCAGGAAGATGAACATTTTTTATTACTGGTTCTGGCATATTGAATACGCATCGGACAGCTTGCCAGGCTCTGCTACTCTTAGTAGCTTGCTGGGCTAAGCGCTGCCAGGAGTAATTCCTGAGTGCAGAGCCAGGAGTCACCCCTGAGCATCGCTGAGTGTGATATCACTGTTTGCCCTGACAAGCAGGTCATACACTTCAACCTCTCCATGTAGCCAGAGGACACATGGCCTGTGCCCCGGTCATCTCATCCCACTGGCGGACCTTGATGAGTGCAGAGAACATGGCCACGGTAAAGATTGTAAAGAAAGATGATTGCCAGGTCTCTGTAATCATGTCCACGGGCCAGGTCTGAGGCCCTGCAGGAGTCCCCTAGGAATGGGGGGCCGCAAGCCGAGGGGCTCCCCAACCTCATTGTTGCTGCTTGCTGCAGTGTGCCACCCTAATCCTACAAAGAAGTGATCATCAATGTTAAAAGAGGGGTTCGGCAGAGTGATACAATTTCACCAAAACTCTTCAATGCCACCCTTGAGAACATCATGCGACAATTAGAATGGGATGGAATGGGAGTGAAGATAGACAGTCGGCAACTAAACCACCTCCGCTTCTCTGATGACATCTTTCTAATAACAACAAACATTAGTCAAGCGGCACAAATGCTGGCTGACTTCCACTGAGAATGTGGAAAGATAGGTCTACAGCTGAATTTAAAGAAAACTATGTTCATGAGAAATGAACTAGTTCAAGGGGCCCCATTCACTCTCAATGGAACAAACATCTCTGAATGCAGCCGTTATGTGTACCTAGGTCGAGAAGTCAACATGAAACCTGAGCTGTGCAGGAGGAAGAGAGCAGCATGGAATGAATGCCTTCAAAAGCATCGACGAAATAGCAAAAAAAGACAAAGAATCTACAGCTCTGGGCACATCTCTTCAATTCCAACGTTCTCCCTGCATTAACATAATCCTCAGAGACCTGGGCCCTACGAAAGCAGGATGAGAATGCTATTTGGGTCTCTCAAAGAGGAATAGAAAGAGCTATGCTTGGAATATCACGCCTCATTCAAATGAGAGAAGGAATCCGGAGCTCTGACCTCTATCGCTGTTCTAGATTCAAGGACGCTGTCTGGTTTGCCAAGGCATTGAAAATCAGATGGGCTGGACATGTAATGCTATTTGGAAATAATCGCTGTACTAGATCCGTTACAGACTGGATCCCACGGGATGTCAAAAGATCACATGGCCGCCCACCTACAAGATGATCAGACTTCTTTGTCAAGACCCTGAAGGAACAGTTTGAGGCTCTTTGTATTCCTGAAGCAACCAGATGCCATTGGGCTACACTGGCACGTGATATGGTCAAATGGAAATATTACTGGTGCCCGCTCGAGCAAATCGACGAATAACGGGATGTCAAGTGAGCAAGTGATTTCCATGAAATTGTGGTCACAGGATTAATGTTGAAATATTGTATGTCACAAAACCAATTATGAATAACTTTGTAATACACCATGATTTAAAAATTGAATTTTGAAAAAAATAAATATGAAAATACTAATGGTTCTGATGATGTCAGGAAAGAATACTACACCTCAATTCTAAAAACTGATATTTAGGATTCCCATAATTAAAAATAAAACTATTACTTAATTAAAAGTAATTAATTGATTATTTAATTTGATTGTTTCTTTGTTTGTTTATATAATTTTATAATACACTGTAAGATAGACATTTACAAAGCTGTTCATGATTAATTGAAGTCATACACTGTTGCAGCACCCACACTCCACCAGTGGACATTTGCCACCAGCAACAAACCCAGATTCACTTGCCCTCTCCCAGTCTGCTTCAATGCAGACATTTTTCCTTTCTTTTCTTCTTCTCCTTTTCCTTCTCCTTCTCCTTCTCCTTCTCCTTCTCCTTCTCCTTCTCCTTCGCCTTTTCCTTCTCCTCTCCTCCTTAGCCTTTTCCTTCTCCTCCTTATCTTTCTCCTTCTCCTTCTTCTCCTTCTCCTTCTCCTCCTCCTCCTCCTCCTCCTCCATCTTCGTCTGTCTCCCTCCTCCTTTTTCTTCTTCTTCTCCTCCTCCTCCTTCTATTACTCCTTTTCTTCTCCTCCTCCTTCTCCTCCTCCTCCCCTCCTCCTTCTCTCCTCTCCTCTCCCTCCTCCTAATCCTCCCTTATCCCTCGTCATTCTCCTCCTCCTCCTCCTTCTTCTTCTCCTTCTCATTCTCCTCTTTCTCCTTCTTCTGCTTCTGCTTCTACTTTTGTTCTGCTTCTGCTTCTTCTTTTTCTTCATCTTTTTCTTCTTCTCCTTCATGTCCTTCATCTTCCTCTTCTTTGTCTCCATCTTCTTCATCTTATTCGCTTTCTTAATCCTCCTCTTTTCTCCCTATGCATCTCATTCTTTTCATCTTTGTTTTCTTCTCCTTATTTTTTTCCTCCTTCTTATCTGTCTTCTTCTTTCTCCCTTTCCTGCTGTCCCTCTCCCATTGTGGCTTGCCATATATACCTGTATGGGTTATCATGTATATAACTTTGCTTATATTCATTGTTCAGTTCTTGTCTTCCTTTTCCAATAATTATTAGAACACTGGAATATATTTATATCTCACAGATAAATGCAGTCATTCTATATCTCTCCTTTTCATTCTGACTGACTTACTAAGCATGAAAATTACCATGTCAATCCATTTGTAGGTAATTTTCATGACTTTGTTTTCCTAATAGCTGTAGAGTATTCCATTGTTTAGATGTACTATAGTTTCATTATCCAGTATTCTGTCTCTCTGATACTCCAAATTCTGGCTATTGTGAACAGAGGTTCGATAAATATAGAATGCATATGCTGAGTTTTTTTTTTGCTTTTTGGGTCACACCGCAGCCCAGGTATGCCAATCCAGAGACTCACACACATGGGGCAGAGCTGCTACTTGCTCTCCCTGTGCCCAGCTGATCACGAGGCATCCAGGAGGGATGGTGGGTTCTAACCCTGGCCCGTCACCCTGCCACCGCAGACTTGCAAAAACCCAGAGGAACCCCCACACCATGAGGGCCACCATTTTCCACATCCGGACTAACCTCTCCTCAGAGCTCCACCCAACAGAAGAGCTGATCACAGCCTGGCTCCTAGGTAATCCACTCCACTCGGTAGCAGTCTTTTTCAAGGCCAGCCCAGGTATGCCGATCCAGAGACTCACACACACAGGGCTGAGCTGTTACTTGCTCTCCCTGTGCCCAGCTGATCACAAGGCATCAGGGAGGGATTGTGGATTCTAGCCCTGGCCCGTCACCCCAGCAGAGCCTCACAAGAAAGCAGAGGAATCCCCATGCCATGAGGGCCACCACTTTCCACATCTGGATTCCCTCTCCTCAGAGCTCCACCCAGCAGAAGAGCTGATCACAGCCTGGCTCGTGCAGCCACTTTGCGGTCATGCTGTTCATTAATAATTGCTCGAGTTTTGAGATGACTACTAGAGTATCCCACTGGCACGGCAGAGCCTGGCAAGATACCCGTGTCATATTTGACATGCCAAATACCAGTAGCAATTTTAGACCTCATTCCCATGACCTAATGGAATGGTTTGAGGCTCTTTATGTTCCTGGAGTGGGATGATGCCCTTGGCTATCTCGCATGTAACAGGATGTAATTGAGATGTTACTGGTGCCTGATCAAGCAAATCGATAATATATGGGAACTACAGGAAGACAGTGATACAGTGACAGTGGGTCACACCAGCTATGCTCAGGGGTTACTTCTGGCTTGGTATTCAGAAATTACTCCTTTCAGTGCTTGCGGGACCATATGGGATGCCAGGGATTGAAACTGGGTCGGCTGTGTGCAAGGCAAACACCCTACCCATTACGCGATCTCCCTGGCCCTGTACATGATATTTCTACTATGTGATTTTGGGTCTTCAAGGTATGTTCCCAGAAGTGGTATTTCTGGATCAAATTGGAACTCAATATTTTGGAGGATGTCCATATTTTTTCCCAAAAAGGCTGAACCATTCAATATTCCCACCAACATTGTACGAGAGTCCCTCTCTCACAATATCCATGCCAGCACTATTATTCTTGTTTTTTTTGTATGTGTGCCCGTCTCTGTGGTGTGAGGTGATATCTCATTGTTGTTTTGATTTGCATCTCCCTCATGAGTAATAATGAAAAACACTTTTTCATATGCCGTTTAGCCATAAGAAATTAGTCATTTATTCTTTGAGAAACTTTCTGTTCATGTCTACTCCCCATTTCTAAATGGGGTTGGAATTTTTCTTTAAAAATTGTACGAGTATCTTGTATATCTCTGATCACTTGATCATTTGATCACTTCATCACTTGACATCCCGTTATTCATTGATTTGCTCAAGTGGGCACCAGTAATGTTTCCATTTGAACCTCAATTTCTAGGGAAACTTAAGGAGAAAAGTTGACACTGGTGATGGGATTCATGTTGGATCATTTTATGCCTGAAATTCTATTATAAGTAACTTTATAAATTATAGTGTCTTAAATAAATAGATTAAATACTCAGTTTATTTAAAATCTTGCATATTATAACTAAATGATAACATTTCAAGTTAGTTTTGCATTTACAAAAATTACTCTAAAATACATTTTAAGTATATAGATTAATTAAGCATCATAAATCTTCTTTGTATCACTGTCTTCCCGCTCATCATCAATTTGCTCGAGCGGGCCCCAGTAACATCTCTATATGTCCTGTCTCATGCTAGTAGAGTCCAAGGGCATCTGCTTGCTCCAGGAATATAAAGAGCCTCAATCCATTCCGAATGAGGTCTATAATTGGGGCATGGCTAGAACCATTTAAGATTTATTATTTATGATCATAAATCTTATCTCCTTAATTATGCCACCCAGAGACAATCCAGACCCAACCACTTCAGACCCATAGCTGTGCCTCTTGGCCCCATGTGGAAGAGAAACTCATGGAACTCCAGTGGGTGGCGGTAAAAGGGCTCAGAAAGCCCCTGGCCCAGTCAAATATAGCTCCAAGTGTTTGCTCACATGTGCGGGGAGGGGGCCATGCTGGCCAGACTTGGAGCATGTATTTGGGCCCCTCCTCCCATTCCCCACCTCCACCTCCAACCCCGGAAGAGAGACACGCCAGACCCACAGCTCCTTCGGCACGTGTCCACTCCACAGCCTCACAACTGTCTTAGAAAGTACTGGATGTTAGAATCAGGTCCTTCCCAGGATCTTTCACATTTATAGTCTATACAGTTCTAGGCAGGTTCTAGCCATGTCCCATTATCCCAGTGAGCCTAGGAAGAAACCAGAGGAATCCCCACACCAATAGGTTAGTCATTTTCAACATACAGACTCCACAGCTCCTTAGAGCTCCACCCAAATGAAAAACCTGACCTTTCCCCCTTGAGTTTCATCAGAAAATGCTATAGATGAGAGCCTTATACTGAGAGTATACCACCTACACAGCAGAGCCTGGCAAGCTAGCCATGTTTTATTTGATATGCCAAAAACCAGTAACAATTATGGACCTCGTTCCCATGTCCTGAAGGAATGGTTTGAGGCTCTTCCTTTTCCTGGATCAGAAAGATGCGCTTTGGCTACACTTGCTTGTAACAGAACGTATGGAGATGTTACTGGTGCCCCCTCAAGCAAATCGATGAGCAATGGGAAGACAAGTGATACAAGGGACCAAAACAGAATATAAAAGCAAGACTAGTTCTTCAAGGGAATTATCAAACCCTGAAGTGTCTGACAATTGTCTGGTATTGGGACTTCCTGGTAAACCCTGCTGTATGTTCTCTTTAGCATTTGTGGAACAGAGCAAGTCTCTGGGCCTGAGACTCAAAAGCGAAATGAAGAGACTGGCAATATGGAAAAAACCTAGTATTGTGGAGTTGTGCACATTTCAGATGTTTCACACGCAGTCCCTTTGCTGTCTAGCAGTCTCAGGGCTCAGAAGGTTCCTTTACAGTTCAGGAGCGGCTATGACTCCCAGGGCTTTTGTTGTTCCGCACTGTCCCTGCTTATACCATTATGTTCTGTTTCAAGACTCTTCCTACAACAGCCCTCTAGGGTAATAGTGGCCTTTACTGTTTACTGTTCCATCTCTAAGAGAGGCTCTGCATGTGTGCTTTCTGTTACTGTGTTACATGTTCTCTCAGTTCTTATGTCTCTTTCTCTCTCAGTTCTTTTGTCTCTGTGTCTCTCATAATGATCTTAACTTATCTCTGACCAAGGGTAGTAGCAGTATAACTGCAACCTACTAGTTTCCCCTTTCAGGGGCTAATCCCACACCTCTATTTCAGGGGACCTTTTTAAATGGAGAACAACTAAGCCAGCACAATGCCAAGGACTTTTTCCATAAAAAATTATTCAGTGGCATATTCCTAGAACTCAATGATGCCATTTCCCTGTGTCCCCATCTGCTGGATTGCCTAAGTCAAGATGTTCACTCCTTTCTGCACTCCCAAAATGTACAGGTGCTTAAAGATTTTTTCTATGAAGCCAATAAAATGCCCCAACTGAAATCTACTCCAAGTGGGGGAGGTCATGAGTAGTTAGACTTTTGTAATTTCCCCAAGAAGACTCCCACAAGGCTTATCTTTCTTCAACTTCAAATGTCAATGATTATGATTCCTCATACCCTAGAAATTTCTGGAAGATTATTAAGTGATTCATGTTGTAGCATCATAAACAGGGTAAAGATTATAGGTGTAAGATAGGTTTGGTCTTGGCCAAAGTTGCCCTGCAGTCTCTGGATATTATAAAAATAAAGGAACTTCTGAGCTAAAGATGGGGCTGCAAAGTTCCTAGAAATAAAGGACGGGGTGAAAA
Source organism: Cryptotis parvus (assembly GCA_021461705.1). Classification (NCBI taxonomy): domain Eukaryota; kingdom Metazoa; phylum Chordata; class Mammalia; order Eulipotyphla; family Soricidae; genus Cryptotis; species Cryptotis parvus. Next base: position 29,060 of record JAJIBD010038679.1, read on the forward strand.
GAAGAGAAGTGATAAGGGGTCAGTGCCAGAGTTCAATTTTAATATACTCTTCAGAGAAACTTTTATCCTCCTTGACTTGGAATTGATCCTCAAAGAAGCAACAGGTCAGCCTGAATCCCCTTGATGAGAGACTTAAACCCTTGAGGTAAACAAAAAGAAAGAAATTTTGAGATGACTAAAAGAGAGAGAAAGAGAGACAGAGACAGAGAGACAAGAGAGAGGATATGATGGCTTGACTTGACAGGTCCTTAACCTCTACAGAATTGTGATGGCATTCCCCACTGCCTTGAGGATACTTAATGCCATTTGGTCCCATTCTCCCTGTCCATATTGAGATCTAGTTACCTGAAGTGAGCAGCTGCTACTCATTCTCAGATAGTGAAAGTTGCTAAAGGCTGCCTTGGGGAAAATCCATGTTTAAATTTATCAGCTGGAGAATTTCAAAATTATGTGAATCACACAATAGAGATGAGATACATTAGAGCACATTTCTCTAAGACAGGAGAAAATGCCTGAGCAGAGGAAACTTCAGTTGCTTCCACTTGCAGCAGTTTATATGCTCAAATATGTATGTGTACATATGCTTATGTGTATATGTACGTGTATATGTATACATATACATATTCTCTTCTTTTCACCTGTATATGTGTACACATGCTTATGTGTATATGTACATGTATGTGTATCACTAGATCACTAGACACTAGACATCCTGTTGTTTATCGATTTCCTCAGCGCTCTCCAGTAGCATTTCCATTTGACTCTATCACATGCCAGTGTAGCCTACTGGCATGTGCTTGCTTCAGGAATACAAAGAGCCTCAAACTGTTAGTTCAGAGTCTTGATGAAGAAGTCTGACCATTTGTAGGTGGGCGGTCACGTGAACTTTAGACTTCCCATGGGATCCAGTCAGTATGTGTATATGGTTGTGTATATGGTTGTGTATATGGTTGTGTATATGTATTGTGTATATGTATTGTGTATATATATGTGCATATGGTTGATTTTCTGGATAATGGTATGTCTGTACTTTTGACATGCCTAGATATTGTGCTGTTTTCATTGAGGCTGTTAGAAATAATTTCTCCACAAATTGTTTCTACTTCTGCACATCCCTATCAATTTTTGTTATTGGCCAGGAGTTTTAATTTGCTTTGTTTTAAAGTAATATTTCATTTAATATCATGAGTTATATGTCCCGTTCTCCATATTAAGTTGAACATGTTTCATACTTATATTGGATACTTGAGTTTCTCTTTTGTAAAGTACCTCTTGAACTGTTTTGTCTGTTCGCCTGTTCTTTTACTTCTCCTTTTCATCTTTTACATTTCCTTCTTTCACTTTTTTTTTTTCGTTGGTATACATTGTGTGTTCTATATGCCAACTCTTTGGAATATGTGTGATGCAAAGAAGTTTTCATAGTCTCCTTCGATTATCTTTAGTGCAATATATTCATCAAAATTGTTTCTTAATTAGAATATAATTAAATTTATGCTTTTTCCTTAAGAGTTTTGATTCTTGTGAGTTGTTGAAGAATTATTACCTCATTAAGATATTCTCTTAACTCTTAATGCAACAATTAGAATGGGAAGGAATGGGACAATTAGAATCGGAAGGAATGGGAGTGAAGATAGACAGTCAGCAACTACACCACCTCTGCTTTGCTGATGATATCGTTCTAAAAACACCAGTCATTAGCCAAGAGGCACAAATTCTGGCTGACTTTGATCTAGAATGTGGAAAGATAGGTCTACAGCTGAATCTCAACAAAACTATGTTTATGAAAAATGAACTAGTTCCAGAGGCCCCATTCACTCTCAATGGAACAAACATCTCTAAATGCAGCAGTTATGTGTACTTAGGTTGAGAAGTCAACATGATGAATAACCTAAAACCTGAGCTGCACAGGAGGAAGAGAGCAGCATGGAATGCATTGAAGAAATAGCTAAAAAGACAAAGAACCTCTGGTTCAGGCACATCTCTTTGACTCTACCGTTCTCCCTGCATTAACATAATCCTCAGAGACCTAGGCCCTACGACAGCAAGATGAGAATGCTATTCTGGTCTCCCAAAGAGGAATCGAAAGAGCTATGCTTGGAATATCATGCCTGACTCAAGTGAAAGAAGGAATCTGGAGCTCCTACCTCCATCGTTGTTCCAGAGTCACTGACACTGTCTCGTTCGCCAAGGCATCGAAAATCAGATGTGCTGGACATGTAATGCAATTTGGAGATGACCGCTGGACTAGAGCCTTTACCGACTGGATCCCCAGGGATGTCAAAAGATCACATGGCCGCCCACCTACAAGATGGTCAGACTTCTTCGTCAAGACCCTGAACGAACAGTTTGAGGCTCTTTGTATTCCTGAAGCAAACCAGATGCCATTGGGCTACACTGGCACATGATAGGGTTCAATGGAAATGTTACTGGTGCCCGCTTGAGCAAATCAATGAATAACGAGATGTCAAGTGATCAAGTGATAAAGATATTCTCTTAAATTATCTTAACTCAAATGCATGTTATTCGCTACTTGATTTACTTACGATGGGATGCCTACTTTTTACATACACCTTCATGCACACACAGATATGTTCACATGAATTTGTATACTTATATGAATCATGCCTCCAGTTCTCAATGCTTAAACAACAATACACACACACAAGCCTCAATGTCCAGAATCATGCTCCTAAATACATGAATACTGACAGTCAATTGCATACACACCTGCATGCTCAAACCCGTCATGCACCCATTTTCATGCTATAGAAATTTATATGCATACATGAATGCTTATACATTTGATATAGTCATAGTCACACTCTGCTTCACACTACCAGTGTGAACTGGGAATCAACACTCACCACTCAACAAAGAATCAACACTCTTGCACCCACAGTCTCACTCAACCTACACACCCTTTGGTCATGTACATACAAGGGCACCAATTATATTTGTACACAATCAGACACATGTGCAAATCCTATATAGTCAACCTCCACAGACAGAAGCAAGACCCGAACCCCTCTTCTGTCCCCATAGAGGAAATTCTCCATGCTGTGTTTGGTTAATTCTTTGAAATGACTTACCCTACAACGATGTTGGCAGAAGGTAGATCTAAGGATATGCAAAGGAAGGCCTGATGGATAGTGCCTGTTAACAGATACACAGGGACTTCTGGCAGACTGTCTCCCAATAAAGTTAGTATGTAGAATTCCCTAGTGAGACTGTTAATCAAGCTGCAGGTACACAGACAAGTCTAAGCACTTATTTGGAGGTTGAATCTCTAGGAGGTTGAATCTGGTTGAATTTGGAGGATGAATCTGGAGCCCTGTGCTTATAAGTCTGGTCTCCTTACAGAACCACGGCCTGTAATAGTTTCCTCCAGACATCAGGGAACAGGTATGCAGGCTGGACCCTTGATCCCCAGAACCATCACTGCTGAGGGAGAGGAAGCTGTGATGTGGAACTATAAAATTCAGAGTGGAACTTGAGTGACCAAGTTGTCAGTTTGTGTTCTCTCTCCCACTAGGAGGTTATGCAGACAGTGCCTCAAGTTTGCTTTCATTCGGATGTGGAAAAGTATGACAAGAACAGAGCAGGTATCTGCTCACCCACGGACTCAGCCCTCTCATGAATACTCAGGGTTCAAACATCAGAAACTAGACAGACACAGGCCCAGGCACCTGAAACTTAGCCTTTATAGCCTATAGAGAAACACTGAAACTTAAAATTATTAGAGATTGGGATACCGAGGAGCTTTCACAACTAGTAATTTACACTCTCTGATAATTGGGCTGATCATTCTAGGAGATTGTTGGAGGTTTGAGGGGTTTGGGGTTTGGGTGGGTTGATTAATGTCTGTGGCTCTTCTTGGTCTCTCATAGAATTTTCTGCCTCCAGGGAAATTCTTGGGTGTACATTGTTTCATATTTTTCATCATGGATAATGATGGGAAGTACCTTATAATTATCCATATGGATGAACATTTTTTAGTATCCTTTGCTAAAAGTCTTTTCTTACAGATCTGTTTCAAATCATAGTCTTAAGTATGCATCCATGTTTTCCTATGATCTCTAAATAGGATATGTTTGAACAGTTCTGTGTTTTCCTTCTGCATATTCATCCACTAATAAAGAGCTAAATCTTATTTTCTTATAAGTTTCTTCCATGTAAAAGTATAACATTTTTTGCATTATAAATCTGCAAGAATTTTAGAATTACTTTCAATTTTAACTGGAATTTCTATTTTGGGGGCAATTTTGAGTGGGATTAAAGTTAATCTATAAATTTAAATTGGAATGTATGCGATAAACACAATTCAAAATTTATCATTTTAAAATTATTTCCTAGGCTATAGTGCAAAAACCAGATTAAATTAAAATATATCACAGAAAATCAAAATTAAAAAAAAATACTTGAACAGCATATCTGGAGTAGAAGGTAAAATTTCACACTGTCCTAGTAAAATTTAATTTATATGTAGTTTAGTTTTGTCATTTGAGTGAGTAATGGATTCCCAATGTCAAATTTATGAAATCATGATATAAATTAAATGACTTGTCAGTGATTTTAAATCTATCATGGACATAGAGCTGCTGCCGGCTCTCCCCATGCTAGGCTGATGGGGCGACCTGGAGGGGGCAGGTTTTGGTTCCAGCCTGTCCCCCCAATACAACCCCAGAGGCCAGAAAATAATCTTACATACCACAATCTCAACCATTTTCAAGGTCTGGACTCCACAGCTATTCAGAGCCCCACCCAAAAGAGAAGCTGATTCCAAGCCCAGGTATGCAGGTCATGGCAACTCAAATTACTAGGCTTCCATGGAGCTGGAGCTGGGGCCCCTTCCTCCACCTTGATACCCTCTAGAAGACTCAGTGGGCATGCCTAGAACTGCCTCCAGTGCTGTCAGCCATGATTCAGAAACTCAGACACACAAACTCAGAACTTGCTGCCGGCTCTCCCTTGGCGGGCAGCCATAAAGTGGCCATGCATGATCTCAAAGCCACGGAGTTGTTGTACCAGGCATCCCATCACATTTTATAGAATTAAGTAGGGACATACAATCACAAGGGTGTGGTCACAATGTCTGGTCTTTATGAACATATCAATAGTTTTTTATACAATGCACTCAAATGGCACAATGGAGATTTAATAATCTCCTTTGACTTTAGTCTGAGCATACATTCATTGACCGTAGTTAGAGAATTAGTGGAGCCAATGAATATGATCGATGAATATATTACAAGCAACATAGATTAGATTATTCAGTGCATGCTTAGGACAGACTCAAAGAGAAGTTGAAAAAATTTTAAATAAGTGTTGTCTGTAGGTGCAATGGTGGTGGGTTTAGGGTTGAATAGTAGAAACCCATCCTGTTCTAGAAACTCAGAAAGTGAATGCAAGAACAGAAATTGTCCAGACTCACACATAACAACCTAGAAAAAAATTCATGACTTTATCAATACCATTCCCATATATGAGCTGTAATAGTCAATACAATTAGTGCTGGCTAAGGGAGCAGGCATGATGATGGGGGGGTTGTTGGCAGAAAGTAGATCTAAGGATATGCGGGTTATGTCTGATGGACACTACCTGTTAACAAATACACAGGGTTTTCTGACAGACTGTCTCCCTAATAGCATTAGTGTGTAGAATTCCCTAGTGAGACTGCTTTCAAGTAGCAGATGCACAGACGTTGCTATCCTAGGTCATTTATCTGCATATTTCCCTGTTGGCTGCAACTAACCCAAGATGGAATCTATGTATGTTGCTTGAAGTTAGGCAGAAAACAGGCCTTTCTTGTTTGTATGTCTGACATGACCTTGCCATATATGGCTAATCAGGAGGACGGTTGAGTTAGCAACTGTAACACATTCTTTTGTTCATCTTACATTACCTAGATAGCACCCACTGCAGGTTTTTGGTTCCTGGTGTCTCCTTCCTATTATTCTTAAGTCCTATGCAAAGAATGTGAAATGTTTTTGTAATGTAAACCATGCAAACTTAACTCTAAGCAGGATTGCCCTTTGAGAAAATAGGATATAAGAGAGCTGGGGTCCTTGTGGAGGTGGTCAGTCAGCTGCCAAAATTAGAGCTGCTGCCCATCAGGCTGGTGATCATTAATAATATTAATGGAAATACATACTTTTCCTGGAGTCTCATCTCTGAGCCTCCGACCCAACAGGACATTCCTGCTTCAGGGGTGGATAGGAAATGAGGGTCTGTGGTGATGGGAACACACTGGTGGTGGGATTGGTTTTGAATGATTAACCTATCTAATATCAGTATTGTGAATAACTTTGTACCTTGTAAATAACAGTGGTTAAATAACATTAACATGTGTCTTAGCATAAGGGACTTTCATCTAAATGGACTACTTCCCAAAAGTTTAATCCACATACATATGATAGATCCGCATACATAAATTTCCCCCTCTCGATCTGCTAGAGTCTGTGTCATCCCATGGGGCTTAGAAGTTTTTAATTACACCAATCACAGTCACAATTAGAGCTAAAAGAAGAGCAGACGAGAAAAAATTGCAGAAACTAATAAGGTGATACAAGTTAATGAAGAAAAAATTGCACATCAAAACATGCACCCAAAAGGTAACAAACATTAGAGAAGAAAAGAAACGAGTCTATTCATGTATTTAACTGTTGTTGAATATAATATATGTATATTTAATATGTATATTATATATATACATAGACAGACAGACAGATAGACAGACAGATAGACAGACAGACAGACTGACAGACAGATAGACAGACAGACTGACTGACTGACAGGCTGAGAGGCAGACAGACATTTAAGCGTTTTTTTTTTATTTTTTTTTAATTTTTTTAAATTTTTTTATTTTTACAATTACAAAGATATACAATTAAAAAGTTCATATGTGGGTTTTGATCATACAGTGTTGCAGCACCCATCCCTCCACCAGTGCCCATCTCCCACCACAAACGTCCCCGGTTCCCTCCCCCAGCCCTCCTCCATGGCAGGCTCTTTAATTCTTTCCATTTCTCTCACTTTCTCTTTTCCTTCCCCTCCAGACTATGGATTACAGAACATACATTAAAGGGTTGTCATGTGTATCTTTTTGCCTCTATTTAATGCTCAGTTCTAGGTTGGCATTAGTACCCTCGACAATTGTTAGCACAATGTTCCATTTTCTGTCTTACCTAGCGCCTGACTCCCACACGTTTGTGATAATTTCCACCTTTGACAAGACCTCCTGATATATGTTTCACTTGACCTTGGATATTGGTATCATAATAAGTACCTATATATTCATGTTATGCAGATAAATGCAGTCATTCTGTATCTGTCTCTCTCCTTCTGGATAATTTCACTCAACATAATCTTCTCCATGTCCATCCATTTGTAGACAAATTTTATAACTTCATTTTTCCTAACAGCTGCATAGTATTCCATTGTGTAGATGTACCAAGGCTTTTTTATCCAGTCATCGATTTTTGGGGACTCTGGTTGATTCCAGATTCTGGCTATTGTGAATAATGCAGCTATGAACATAAAAGTACGGATGGTGTTTCTGCTGAGTATTTTTGGCTTCCCAGAGTAGATTCCCAGGCCTGGTATGGCAGGGTCTAATCGGAGTTCAATTTCTATTCTTTGTAGGAATGTCCATATTGTTTTCCAGAAAGACTGTACCAGCCGGCATTCCCACCAACAATGGATGAGTGTCCCCTTTTCCCCACACCCACCCCAGCACTTGTTGTTCTTGTTCTTTTGAATATGTGCCAGTCTCTGTGGTGTAAAGTGGTATCTCATTGTTGTTTTGATTTGCGTCTCTCTGATGATTAGTGATGATGAGCATTTTTTCATATGTTTTTTGGCCATTCGAATTTCTTCCTTGCTGAAGTTTCTGTTCATTTCTCCTCCCCATTTTTTCATTGGGTTGTTTGTTTTCTTCTTGTAAAGTTCTACCAGTGCCTGATAGATCCTGGATATTATCCCCTTATCAGATGAGTATTGGGTGAATATTCTTTCCCATTCTGTGGACTGCTTTTGTATCTTAGTCACTGTTTCTTTTGAGGTGCAGAAGCTTTTTAGTTTCATGTAGTCCCATATGTTTATCTTTTCTTCTGGTTGATTTGTTAGTGATGTTTCATCTTTGAAGATGCCTTTAGCTTCAATGTCATGGAGGGTTTTTCCTATATTTTCTTCAATGTACTTTATGGACTCAAGATTGATATTGAGATCTTTAATCCACTTTGATCTGATTTTTGTGCATGGTGTTAGACACAGGTTCAAATTCATTTTTACAGGTCGCTGTCCAGTTTTCCCAACACCACTAATTGAAGAGGGTTTCCTTACTCCATTTTAGACTCATTGCACCTTTATCAAAGATTAAATGAGATCATGTGTTTGAGGTTGGGTGTCAGGATACTCAATTCTATTCCATAGGTCTACAGGTCTGTTTTTATTCCAATACCATGCAGTATTAATTACTACTGCCTTATAGTACAGTTTGAAGTTGGGTAAGGTGATGCCTCCCATCTTCTTTTTCCCGAGGATTGCTTTAACTATACTTGGGAGTTTATTGTTCCATACAAATTTCAGGAGTGTTTGGTCAATTTCTTTGAAGAATGTCATGGGTATCCTTATAGGGACTGCATTGAATCTGTACAGAGCTCTAGGGAGTATTACCATTTTGACAATGTTGATTCTCCCCATCCATGAACAGGGAATATGTTTCCATTTCCTTGTGTCCTCTTTTATCTCTTGGAGCAGTGTCTTGTAGTTTTCTTTGTACAGGTCCTTTACATACTTGGGTAAGTTGATTCCTAGGTATTTGATTTTCTGTGGCACAATTGTGAATGGAACTGTTTCCTTAATATCCCTTTCTTCTCTTTCGTTATTTGTATATAGGAAAGCCACTGACTTTTGTGTGTTGATTTTGTATCCTGCCACTCTACTATATGTGTCTATTGTTTCTAGGAGTTTTTGGGTAGACAGTTTAGGGTTCTCTAGGTATAATATCATGTTATCTGCAAATAATGATAACTTGACTTCTTCCTTGCCTATCTGGTTGCCCTTGATGTCCTTTTCTTCTCTGATTGCTATGGCAAGTACTTCCAGTACTATATTGAATAAAAGAGGTGAGATTGGGTAACCCTGTCTTGTCCCTGATCTCAGGGGAAGGCTTTCAACTTTTCCCCATTGAGAATGATGCTCGCTGTGGGCTTTTGGTAGATGGCTGTAACTATCTTGGAGGAAAGTCCCTTCAATTCCCATTTTCTGGAGGGTTTTAATCATGAATGGGTGCTGGATTTGACAAATGCTTTCTCTGCGTCTATTGATAGGATCATACGGTTTTTATTTTTTCTCTTATTGATATGATGTATTATGTTGATTGACTTGCGAATGTTGAACCATCCTTGCATACCGGGATGAATCCTACTTGGTCATGATGTATAATCTTCTTGATGAGGCTTTGGATTCTGTTTGCTAGTATTTTGTTGAAGATCTTAGCATCCGTGTTCATCAGGGATATTGGTCTGTAATTTTCTTTATTTGTGTTGTCTCTCCCTGCTTTGGGTATCAGGGTGATATGTGCTTCATAGAAGCTGTTTGGGAGTGTTTCTGTTTCTTCTATTTCCTGGAAGAGCTTGAACAGGACAGGCAGTAGGTCCTCCTTAAAGGTTTGGTAAAGTTCACTAGGGAATCCGTCTGGACCTGGGCTTTTGTGTTTGGGAAGACTTTAATTACTGTTTCTATTTCCTCAATGGTGATAGGCTTATTCAGGTATTGGAGGTCTTCTTGTTTCAGCCGTGGGAGGTTATAGGACTTCAGGAATTTATCCATTTCTTCTAGATTCTCATGTTTCACGGCATACAGGCTCTCAAAGTAATCTCTGATGATCTTTTGGATTTCTGTGGTTTCTGTTGTGATGTCACCATTTTTATTTCTGATTCTGTTTATTTGGGTTCTCTCTTTCCCTGTCCTTACAAGTCTTGCCAATGGTTTGTCAATCTTGTTTATTTTTTCTAGAACCAGCTCTTGGTTTCACTAATCTTTTGGATTGTTTTTTTTGGTTTCCAACTCATTGATTTCCTCTCTAAGTTTTATTATTTCCTTTTTTTCTGCCAGGGTTGGGATCCTTTTGTTGGTCTTTCTCTAATGTCTTCAGCTGTGTAGTCAGGTTATTTATGTGGGCCCTTTCTTGTTTCCTGATGAATGCTTGCAGAGCTATAAACTTCCCTCTTAACACGGCTTTTGCCATGTCCCACAAGTTCTTATAGTTGGTGTCTGCATTTTCATTTGTTTCCAGAAATCTTTGGATCTCCTGTTTGATTTCTTCTATGACCCATTTGTTGTTCAGGAGTGAGCTGTTCAGTTTCCAGGTGTTTGGTTTGACTCCCTGTTTCTGTGTACGGTTAACTTCCATTTTCAGTGCATCATGGTCTGAAAAGATAGCTGACACAATTTCTATCTTTTTAATTTTATTGAGGTATGCATTGTGGCTCAGCATGTGGTCTATCTTGGAGAATGTTCCATGTGCACTAGAAAAAAAATGTGTATTCAGCTTTTTTGGCATGAAAAGCCCTGTATATAACTACTATCTCTCTTTCTTCCATTTCTTCCTTCAGGGCCAATATTTCCTTGGTGAGTTTCAGTCTTGTTGATCTATCCATCGTTGATAGAGCAGTGTTGAAGTCTCCAACTATTATTGTGCTAATGTTAATGTCTTCTTTGAGGTCTCTTAGCAGTTGTTTTATGTATTTTGCTGGCCTCTCGTTGAGTGCATATATATTTATTAGTGTAATTTCTTCCTGGTGTACATACCCCTTAAGTAATAAGAAATGGCCTTCGTTGTCCCTTCTAACCTTTTTCAGCCTGAACTCTATATTATCTGATACTAATATGGCCACACCAGCCCTTTTTGGAGGAGTTTTTTGCATGGAGAATGGTCTTCCAACCTTTGACTTTGAGTCCGTGTTTGTTCTGATTATTCAGATGTGTTTCTTTTAGACAGCAGAATGTTGGGTTCAATTTTTTAATCCATTTTGTTACTCTGTGTCTCTTGGTGCATTTAGACCATTGACATTGAGAGAGATTATTGTCATCGGATTTTGTGCCATCTTTCTGTTTGTGCTTGTTGTGCTTATGGGTTTGGTCGTATTACAGTAGACCCTTCAGTCCTTCTTTTTAAAGTTAGTTTTGAATCCATGAACTTCCTGAGTTGTTGCTTATCCATGAAGTTGTGTATCTTTCCTTCATATCTGAATGTGACTCTGGCCAGGTAAAGAATTCTTGGTGAGGCCTGCAGTTCATTGAGCCTTTTCACAATATCCCACCATTGTTTTCGGGCTCAGAGTGTTTCATCAGAGAAGTCAGCTGTAAATCTTAGAGATGTTCCTTTGTATGTGATTTCCCTCTTTGATCTTGCTGCTTTCAGTATTCTATCTCTATCTATAGTTTTTGTCATTTTAATTAAGATGTGTCTTGGAGTATTCTTGTTGGGGTTTCTTTTTAGCAGGTATCCTATGGGCCTCCTGGATCTTGAGGCAATTGTTCTTTTAGCTCGGGAACTTCTCAGGAATGATGGCTTTGACAGTTTATTCTTCATCAGGGTTTTCCTCTTGCCTTTCTGGGACCCCAATGATCCGTATGTTGTTTCTTCTGGCTTCATCCCGATTATCTCTTGTTGTCTGTTCGGTAATTGTGAGTCTTTTTTTCTATCTTCTGGTGTTGTGTATAGACTCTTTGGAACACGTCTTCGAGATCACTAATTCTTTTCTTCAGTAGCTATTATTCTGCTATGATGGCTTTCCACTGTGTTTTTCATTTCATTTACCTCATTTTTAATATATGTCATTTCCATTTGCATTTTCCTCACTTCTTCTATCATGTCCTCTCGTATTTTATTGAGTTTGCATTCCATTGCTTCTTTGAATTCCTTATGACTCCTTAACATTTCTTTCCGAAATTCCTTATCAGAGAGGTAATACACTCATTGGTATTGCTTGGCTCATCTGGACTAGTGACTTCACTCGCAGAGCTGGTTGGAACTTTTCATTGCCTTACCATTATGACTATTGTAGGTTGCAAATGTGGGGTCTTGGGTGACTAGATAGTACAGTTAGTAGGTGTCTGCTCTGTTTGCAGAGTTTGGGGTGGGTAGCAAGGATGTAGGAACCAAGGTTCACTGGTACCTCATGCAAGATAGGTAGTAAGAGGGTCTAGCGAGTCCGTGCGGTTTTGAGTGTTGGGATGATCCCGGAGCGCAGGGCCCAAGGGTCTGTGGTGAAACCAAGGCAGTTTGCCTTGGTTCCCGTTGATGGAGTTTCCGCTCTCCCCTAGGGCAGTTTGGGTCCCATGGAGACACAGGTGTCACGCACACACCTGTGGGGGAGATTTCCTTAAGCGTTTCTTCATGTCATTCCTGCATGGTCCTGATTCTGAGAACCATGATATCTATAGACAGTGAGATGGAGGCTGACAAGAATGACTTTCACAGGTCTTCACTCACTCTATAACAAAGGTTTTTGTAGCTTGCATGTCTTGACATAACTAGTAAAATTATTTCAAGTGAAAAGTATTTTTTCTTATCCTCGTGTCACAGAGAAATGAAAGGTTTTGGGATGAACCATAAATTTGTGTGTGGAGTTTGAGCTTTTTATTTATTTATTTATTTATTTTTTGCTTTTTGGGTCACACCCGGCAATGCTCAGGGGGTTACTCCTGGCTCTACACTCAGGAGTCACTCCTGGCGGTGCTCGGGGAACCATATGGGATGCGGGGATCGAACCCGGGCCGGCATGGGCCGGCTGCGTGCAAGGCAAATGCCCTACCCGCTGGGCTATCGCCTCCGGCTTTTTATTTCTATGTATATATCTATTATAATTTACCAAAGGTAAAAATAAAATATTTTATTGTTATGTAACATATAAAAATAACACATTTTATTGTTAACATTGTCATTGTTTTTCAAATAGCAAAATGAAAAAATATTTGGTTCATCTATAATTACCTTATGATTAAGAAAAGTAAAAGATTTGTGAGTTACTTGTTTATTTTCCAATTTTGGTCTCCCATCCAAATACTAACCAGGCCCAACGCTGCGCTGCTTGGCTTCTGAGATCAGACGAGATCAAGCTCTTTCAGGGTTGGTATGGCCGTAGACTATTTTCTAATTTTGGAGTTGCTCAGTAACTGGTAAGTATAAACATAACCACTACATAGCTTTTGACATTACTCTGAATACTTCCCTCTAGTGCTTTAAAAGATGAACCTAGCTGTAGTCACTGTAGTTGGACAACCTCAGTACCACACTGATCTATAAAGAATTATTTGACCAAATGGTAATACTCCTAGAGCATTATATAGATTCAATACCATCCCTATAATGATACCCATGACATTCTTCAAAGAAATTAACCAAACACTTCTGAAATTTGTATGGAATAATAAACCCCCACAGATAGCTAAAGCAATCTTCGGAAAAAGAAGATGGGAAGTATCACCTTTCCCAACTTCAAACTCTACTACAAAAGCAGTGGTAATTAAAACAGCATGGTTTTGGAATAAAAACAGATCTGTGGACCTATGGAATAGAGTTGAGTATCCTGACAACCAGCCTGAAACACATGAACAATTAATCATCGATAAAGGAGCAAAAAGTATGAAAGGAGCAAGGAAAGCCTCTTCAACAAATGGTGCTGGGAAAACTGGGCAGCTACATGTAAAATAATGAACTTAGACCTCCTTCTAACGCCATGCACAAAAGTCAGATCAAAATGGATTCTAGATCTTGATATCAGATATGAATCTATAAGGTACATCGAAGAAAACATAGCAGAAACGCTCTATGACATCGAAACGAAAAGTATCTTTAAAGAGCGACACACCACTGACCAAGCAAATGGAAGCAATGATAAACAAATGGGATTATATAAAATTGAAAAGCTTCTGCACCTCAAAAGAAACGGTGACCAAGATACAAAGACAATCCACAGAGTGGGTAAGGATATTCACCCAATAACCATCTGACAAGGGGTTAATATCCAGGATATATCAGGCACTGGTAGCACTCCACAAGAAGAAAACAGCCAACCCCATCAAAAAATGGGGAGAAGAAATGAACAGAAGCTTCCAAAAAAGAAGAAATTCGAATGGCCAAAAGGCATATGAAAAAGTGCTCTTCATCTTTAATCATCAGGGAGATGCAAATCAAAACAACAATGAGGTACCATCTCATCCCACAGAGACTGGCACACATCCAAAACAGCAAGAACAACCGGTGCTGGCGTGGATGTGGGGAAAAAGGGACTCTCATCCACTGCTGGTGGGAGTGCCGACTGGTCCAGCCCTTTTGGAAAACAATATGGGCATTCCTCCGAAAGCTAGATATTGAGCTCTCATTTGATCCAGCAATAGCACTCCTGGGAATATACCCGAGAGACCGAAAAACACATAGCAGAAACACTATCTGTACTTCTTTATTCATCTCTGCGCTATTCACTATAGCTAGAATCTGGAAACAACCTAAATGCCCGAGAACAGAGGACTGGCTAAAGAAACTGTGGTTCATCTACACTATGGAATACTATGCGGCTGTCAGAAAGGATGAAATTATGAAATTTACCTGCAAATGGATGGACATGGAGTCTATCATGCTGAGTGAAATTAGTCAGAAGGAAAAGGACAGATATAGAATGACTGCATTCATTAATACGACATAAATAGATACCAGTGTTTTACTAAATGTGGGAAATGGTAATGGCAGATTAAAACTCACCACTTACACAAAGAGACTTAAGTGATAAAGTCTAAATATCTGCAGGGCTAGCCACAATGTGTAAAATAAGAGGGAGAGAGATGCAGAGACAGAGAGAGAGATAGAGAAAGAGAGGAAACTGGGGTACCTGCTATTAAGGCGGGTGGGGGAATGGGAGGGCGAGGGGTACATTGGTGGTGGAAATGGGGCACTGGTGGAGGGATGGGTGCTGGTATACTGTATTACCAAGAACCAATTATGAACACCTTTGTAATTGTATGTTTCACGGTGGTATAATAAAAAAAAAAAAAACAATAAAAATAATAAAAAATAAAAAAAAACAAATGGTGCTGGGAAAACTGGGCAGCTACATGTAAAAAAATGAATTTGGACTTCTGTATAAAACCATGCACAAAAATCATATCAAAATGTATTAGAGGTCTCAATATCAGACCTGAACCCATAAAGTACATTGAAGAAAATATAGGAAAAACTAAGACATCTTCAAAGAAGAAAAACCACTAACAAAACAACTAAAAGAAAAGATTATCATATGGGACTACATGAAGCTAAAAAAGCTTCTGCACCTCAAGAGAAACAATGACGAAGATACAAAAAGTGTCCACAGAATGGGAAATAATATTCAACCAATACCTATCTGATAAGGGGTTAACATCCAGGATGTATCAGGCACTGGCAGAACTTTGCAAGAAGAAAACAGACAGCCCCATCAAAAGATGGGGTGAAGAAATGAACAGAAACTTTGACAAGGAAGAAGTTCGAACGGCTAAAAGACATATGAAAAATGTTCATCGTCATTAGTCATCAGATAGATGCAAATCAAAACAACAATGAGATATCATCTCACACCACAGAGACTGGCACATATCCAAAAGAGCAAAAACAACAAGTGCTGGTGTGGATGTGGCAAAAGGGGACTCTCATCCATTTTTGGTGGGAATGTCTCCTGGTACAGCCTTTTCGGAAAACTATATGAACATTTCTCCAAAGACTAGAAATTGAACTCCCATTTGACCCAGCCATACCATTCCTGGGAATATAACCTTGGAAGCCAAAATCACGCAGTGGAAATACAATCCCTACTTTTATGTTCATAGCAGCATTATTCACAATAGCCAGGATCTGGAAACAACCAGACTGCCCAAGAATTGATGACTGGATAAAGAAACTTTGGTACATCTACACAGTGGAATACTATGCAACTGTTAGGAAAAAATGAAGTTATGAAATTTGCCTATAAATGGATGGACATGGATAGGATCATGTTGAGTGAAATAAGTCAGAAGGGGAGAGACAGATATAGAATGACTGCATTTATTTGCATGACATAAATATATATACATATATATACATATTATGATACCAATATCCAAGGTCAGGTGAAAGGTGAATCAGGAGGTCTTCTCAAAGGTGGAAATTACCACAAATGTGTGGGAGCAGAGGTTAGGTAAGACAGAGAATGGAAAAGTGTGCCAATAATTGTAGAAAGTGCTATTACCACATAGAACTAAGCATTAAATGCAGGGGAAAAGATACACATGAAAACCACTAAATATATATATGTATATATATATATGTATATATATATTACAATCCACAATGTGTAGGAGAAGGAAGAGAGAAAGAGAGAGAGAAAGAGTAAGAGAGAAAAGAGTTAAAGAGCCTACCATGGAGGCAGGCTAGGGGATGGGGGGGAGGAATCCGGGACATTGGTTGTGGGATGGGCACTGGTAGATGGATGTGTGCTGGAACACTGTATGGTCAAAACTCAAAAGTGAACTTTTTTGTAATTGTTTATCTCATGGTAGCATAATAAAATATATTAGAAAAATAATTATTTTCAGGAACATGACAAGGTTGCCCTCTCTCACCTCTTTTATTCAATATAGTACTGGAAATACTCGCCATAGCAATCAGAGAAGAAAAGGACATTAAGGGCATCCAGATAGGCAAGGAAGATATCAAGCTATCATTATTTGCAGATGACATGATATTGTACTTAGAGCAACCTAAACTCTCTGCCAAAAAACTCATAGAAACAATAGATATGTATAGTAGAGTGTCAGGGGTATAAGAAGAAAGGGATATTAAGAAATCAATTCCATTCACAATTGTACCACAGAAAATCAAATACCTAGGAATCAGCTTAACCAAGTGTGTAAAGGACCTATACAAAGAGAACTACAAGACACTGCTTCAAGAAATAAAAGAGGATACGAGGAAGTGGAAACACATTCCCTGCTCATGGATGGGGAGAATAAACATTGTCAAAATGGTAATACTCCCTAGAGCTTTGTACAGATTCAATGCAGTTCCTATAAGGACACCCATGACATTCTTTAAAGAAATTGACCAAACGCTCCTGAAATTCGTATGGAATAATAAACCCCCACGGATAGCTAAAGCAATCCTTGGGAAAAAGAAGATGGGAGGCATCACCTTTCCTAACCTCAAACTGTACTACAAAGCAGCAGTAATAAAAACAGCGTGGTACTGGAATCAAAACAGACCTGTGGATCTATGGAATAGAGTTGAGTATCCTGACACCCACCCTCAAAGACATGATCAGTTAATCTTTGATAAAGGTGCAAAGAGTCCAAACTGGAGTAAGGGAAAGAGTCTTCAACAAGTGGTGCTGGGAAAACTGGACAGTTACATGAAAAAAAAATGAATTTGGACCTGTGTCTAACACCTTGCACAAAAATCAGATCAAAATGGACTAAAGATCTCAATATCATACCTGAATCCATAAAGTATGTTGAAGAAAATATAGGAAAAACCCTCCACGACATTGAAGCTAAAGACATCTTCAAAGGTGAAACACCATTAACAAAGCAACTAGAAGAAAACATAAACATATGGGACTACATGAAACTAAAGAGCTTCTGCACCTAAAAAAGAAACAGTGACTAAGATACAAAGGCAGTCCACAGAATGGGAAATAATATTCACCCAATACCCATCTGATAAGGGGTTAATGTCCAGGATATATCAGGCACTGGTACAGCTATATAAGAAGAAAACAGCCAACCCCATAAAAAATGGGGAGAAGAGATGAACACAAACTTTTACAAGGAAGAAATTCAAATGGCCAAAAAGGCACATGAAAAAATGCTCATCATCACTAATCATCAGAGAAATGCAAATCAAAACAACAATGAGATATCACCTCACACCACAGAGACTTGCCCATATTCAAAAGGGTAAAAGTAACAAGTGCTGGCATGGATGTGGGGGAAAGGGGACCCCATACATTTTTGGTGGGAATGTCGACTTGTACAACCTTTCTGGAAAACAATATGGTCATTCCTCTAAAGACTAGAAATTGAGCTCCCCTTTGACCCAGCCATACCACTCCTGGGAATATACCCTGGGAAGCCAAAAACACACAGCAGAAGCACCATCCGCACTTTTATTTTCATAGCAGCACTATTCACAATAGCCAGAACCTGAAAACAACCAGTATGCCCGAGAATTGATGACTGGATAAAGAAACTGTGGTACATCTACACAATGGAATACTATGCAGCTGTCAGGAAAAATGAAGTTATGTAATTTGCCTATAAATGGATGGACATGGAAAGGATCATGCTGAGTGAAATTAGTTAGAAGGAAACAGAGAGACATAGAATGACTGCATTTATTTACATGACATAAATATATCAGGTGGTCTTACCAAAAGTGGAAATTACCGCAAACATGCGGGAGTCAGAGTTTGGGTAAGACAGAGAAGGGAACATGTGTGAATAAATGTTGAAAGGGCTGATACCAACATAGAACTGAACATTAAATACAGGCAAAAAAATGCACATGATGGCTTCCAAGTGTATGTAGTGCAACCCACAATGTGTAGGAGAAGGAAGGGAGAGAGAGGGAGAAAGAAAAGAGATAAAGAACCTGCCATTTAGGCAGGCTATGGGAGGAATTATAGAATTGGGAACATTGGTGGTGGGATATGGGCACCGGTGGAGGGCGGGTGTTGGAACACTTATGTGACCGAAACCTCCAAACATGAACAATGTTGTAATTGTATATCTCACGGTGGTATAATAAAGTATTAATTAAAAAGAATTATTTGACCGTGTAATCTTGGTAAATATTTCATTAACATATGGCTTTTCTACAGCATCTAGTTCCCAATATGATGCCATTCTGTGTGTTCAGAGGCTTACTACAGAATATTTGAGAAATATTTACTTGAGTGACTTAAAATTTTATTAATAGAAAATAGGGATATGATCAACACTCAGGTGCTTCGCTATGGAGATGAACTCTACTCTACTTACAAAGTTCCTACTATTTTTGAACTTTGATCAGACATTAAACAGCATTTAAACTAACTTTGATGGGAAAGAGATACAGTGAGTAACACACACACACACACACACGTAGAGTTTAAACAGATTTCTTTATATTTATTTCTTTGTATATGTTTCGTCCTTCAGGAAACAGTATTGGTGAAATACGCTTAAAACATTTAGAGACTAGCTATTCTATTAAGCTATCAATAATCATTTCACCCTCTTTTAAATCAAAGACCCAAATATTTGTACTCCTAAATTTTTGAGGTAGAAAAATAGGACAGGACATCTCCATATGACAGGACATATGGAGATGTTACTGGTGCCGTTCGAGCCAATCGATGATGAACGGGAAGACAGTGATACAGTGATGCAGAAAAATGGGAAGAGGAAAGGATTTTCATGGAAGCAAGAATCCATATTGTCTGCTCAGAATGACAGGTTTTCACAAACCATTTCTTTAGATCTGAAAGCTGATTTAATTTACTTCACTTTTCGATTACTATAAAAGTTTTAGGCTTTTAATCACTAAGGCACCCTGTTTTATAAAGCTATTTAAGATTGAGTTTCAGGCATACAATATTTAATACAAGTCAAAAATGTCAACTTCCCTCCATCAAGATCCCAAGTTTACCACCCAAACCCCAGTCTGCCTCTTGATAGGAACAATTTTTTAAGTTTGATTGTTGTAGTTTGGATCGCCTTTTCTCAGTTTTGATGATTCTGTGGTTCAGGTATAAAAATATACTACAATTCTATACTGCCAATGAATCTAAGACCTCTTTCCCCTGTTATTTCCCATCCACCTTTTCTTATTCCCCTATTTTATTTCTTTCTTGTCCTCAATTTTATAATTGGGGGCTAGGGTAATCAAGGTATCACCACTTTGATACTTTGAATTCCCTTGTCTTATTCTAAATACCACAGATAAGTAACATTTTCTGGTATTTTCCTCTTCTGACTTACTTTGCTTAATGTAATATCTACTTCAATTTAATATCCACTTCCACTCCAATGGCAGCAAATTGTATGTTTTCACTGTTTCCTGCAGCCATATAGCATCCCATTGTATGTATATTATATATATATATATATATATATATATATGTGTGTGTGTGTGTGAGTGTGAGTGTGTGTGTGTATGAATTCACTCTCAATGGAACAAACATCTCTGAATGTAGCAGTTATGTGTACCTAGGTCTAGAAGTCAACATGATGAACGACCTAAAACCTGAGCTGCGCAGGAGGAAGAGAGCGGCATGGAATGCCTTCAAAAACATCAACAAAATAGCAAAAAAGACAAGAACCTCCAGCTCCAGGCACATATCTTCGACTCCACCGTTCTCCCTGCATTAACATACGCCTCAGAGACCTGTGCCCTATGAAAGCAGAATTAGAACACTATTCGGATCTCCCAAAGAGGAATGGAAAGAGCTATGCTTGGAATATCACGCTTCAATCAAGCGAGAGAAGGAATCCAGAGTTCTGACCTCCATCGCTATTCCAGAATCAGGGGCGCTGTCTCGTTTGCCAAGGCATCGAAAATCAGATGACTGGACATGTAATGCGATTTGGAGACGACCGGTGGACTAGAGCCATTACAGACTGGATTCCACGGGATGTCAAAAGATCACTTGGTCACCCACCTACAAGATGGTCAGACTTCTTCATCAAGACCCTGAACAAATGGTTTGAGGCTCTTTGTATTCCTGAAACAACCAGATGCCATTGGGCTACTCTGGCACGTGATAGGGTCAAATGGAAATGTTACTCTCTCCTGCTCGAGGAAATTTATGAACAACGGGATGTCTAGTGATCTAGTGACCTAGTGTATATAAATTATTATTAAAACATATATAAATATATATAAAATTCCACACCTTCATTATCCATTCATTCAACTGTCATTGTACATCTAGCTACATATCTTAGATGTACTAAGTTTACATAGCCTAATTTTTTGCTAAGTGCTGCAATAGATAAGGGTGTGCACATTTTTTGAAAGAATTGTTTGTTCCTGGGCATAGATATCAAGAAGCAGAATTGCTGGGTCATATGGCAACTCTATTTTTTACTTTACTAAAAAAAAACTCCATCTGTTTTCAAAAACATAGATCCCTTGGGGTCCGCTGAGCCAGTCATTAGTGACTGAGTGCAGAGCCAGGAGTAAGCCCTGATGAGCACTGCTGGGCATGGCCAAAAAACAAGAACAAAAACCCAAACCCAAAATCAAACCAAGTCAAACAAATATGCGGAAACAGTATGTTGGTGGGAATGTGGCAAGAAATAAAATAAAGGGATTCTCATCCACTGCTGGTGAGAATGTTGTCTGATCTAACCTTTATGGGAAAGAATATCTAGTTGACATTTTGAATAACTAGTTTTTTTCCAACAGCAAAGCAGATTTTGATAAACTACTGGGATTATTTCTCCACCTAGTGGTACTTTTACAAATTACAGTTTATTAGGGTAAAGCCAAAACAGAAATAAAATCAAAATCCAAAATCTCAGCAAACGTACTCAGACACATCAGATAAGATTTTTAGAGAATATTAACATTTAGTGATTATCCTAATTATTTTCTCACTTTTTTAAGGATAATACTCTTTTCCTTAGCCTATCTCTTATCAGGCCTTACATCTAGTCTTACAAAATCTCAAGTGAATCCGGTTGACTATTAATTCATTTTTATCCTTAGCAAACATCGAAAGCACATATTCTACAACACTTAAAACATGAAATTTAAATTCAGCCACAAAACTTTAGAATGTTCCTGTGAAAGAGCTAGTGTGAGCTACGGCAGAGCAGGGAGGGCCTTGCAGTGTACAATCGTCCTAAATGCTGGCATTCTATATGGTCCCTGACAGGAGGGATTCCTGACTTTAGAGCCAGGAAAAAGCCCTGACCACTGCCACCAGTTTGTGGCCCCAAAACAAAAACGAACAAACAAAAGAAGTGGTGGGCATAAGCAGACAGAAGAGAGCATGGGGAACACTGGTGAAGGGAAGTGGGTGCTAGTGGTGGGATCAGTGCAGAGATATTTTATGCATAAAGTCCACTATCAATAACTTTGTAGGGTAAGGTGTTTGCCTTACATGCAGGCAACCTGAGTTCTATCCGCGGCATCCCATATGGTCCCCAGAGCATAGTCCAGGAGTAATCCTTTAGTGCAGAGCCAGGAGTAACCCCTGAGCATCACTGGATGTGAGCCCCCAAAATTTTTTTTCATGCTAGAAAATATTTTAAAGTGATATGGGATGGCAAAACAACATATTATGGGTTTCTAAAACAATCAAGTAAGATAATTTCTGAAGAAACCTCAACAGCCCTCCAAATAGGAGCTTGGAAATAGCATAAGACATTTAACTA
Source organism: Cryptotis parvus (assembly GCA_021461705.1). Classification (NCBI taxonomy): domain Eukaryota; kingdom Metazoa; phylum Chordata; class Mammalia; order Eulipotyphla; family Soricidae; genus Cryptotis; species Cryptotis parvus. The sequence goes on from JAJIBD010038679.1 coordinate 51,497, forward strand.
AATGTAAATAAAAATTAATTGTCATTTCAAAATCACTGATATTGGAATAATTATAGTCTGAGTTTTGGTGAGAAGTACTAAAGACCCAACATCTCTTCTGTGATTCTGTGATTTTCCTACTGAAAATGAAAGATGTTGAAGTAATACTAGTTGAGTGACAGTCTACAGAATTGAGTGCCATGGACTCTGCACAAATATCATGACCAAAAAAGCACAACATTTTTTTTATTAATTAAAGTCCAGTTTTTTTAATATTAATAACTTTGTATATCACAGTGTTATAATTAAAAAACACATACCTGTCGCTAATATATTATTCCTACTATAAATATTGGGAATTAACTTACATAACCAATGGGGAAAAATCAAAGAGTAAAAAAGGTATGACAAGTGAATCCAAATATAATTGGCTCTTGGAATGAGACAGTTAAACTGAAAGATTTATACAATGATATTTGATAGTAAACTCTAGATAGTAGCATTATATCAGTGTTCAGATTTCTTTTATAATAACACATGGCAATGGTCGTAGAAAATATGTTTCTTAAAAAAAGTAGTTTTCTCAACACAGGAACCCAGAGACTTTGAGGAAGCTTGCTACTAGAAGTGCAAGAACGAAAGGGATCTGGACTAGAGTCACCCTTAGCAGTCATCATTTCTTCTATACTATCTCACCAGATTTCACACAGGTTTTGAAGAGATGTAGATGGGACATTATAAGCATCCCTTTCTTATGATATATAAATGTGTTTTTTAGGGGCCGGGGCGATAGCCCAGCGGGTAGGGCGTTTGCCTTGCACGCGGCTGGCCTATGCCGGCCTGGGTTCAATCCCGGCATCCCATATAGTCCCCTGAGCACCGCCAGGAGTGATTCCTGAGTGCAGAGCCAGGAGTAACCCCTGAGCATCGCCAGGTGTGACCCAAAAAGCAAAAAAATAAATAAATAAAAATAAAATAAATGTGTTTTTATATGGAGAGAAACATCTTGACTCTATCTTTAAAAAAGTTAGTTAAAATCAGAGTATGAATTGAGAAGCTAACTGTCTCAAAAGATTTTATAGCTGCCTGATTCAATGCAGTATACTCACATATCAGAGGCATAATTGCAGTGCAGAAAAGAATGCATATTTGAAATATTCCAAATGTTGATTTTCTCCTTCTCCTGCACAGATTTCAGAATGAATTGCTTTATCTCTTGGGACCTGTTTCCTCATGGCTTCATGCTTTTAACTCCATGACCATATCCTTAGATATGTACTGTCAATTAGTGTGTTGATTGATGATAATTATTTTAAATACTGGAAGCATATTGTATATATGGGAAAGTGCCATGAATCAGGAATATAACCCAGTGTACTTTTATGAATAGATTCACTTGTGTGCCCACCACCTAGAACTTTAATATGAATAACTCTGGGAGTCAGAGAGAAACTATAGACGTAGTTGGTTTGATTCAGCTGACTGAGATTTGGTCCCCAGAACTGCATAAGTTATCCCAATTAATGGTAGGAGTATTGTTTAAATACAGAGCTGAGATAAGCTCTGACTACATTGGCGTGTGGTCCCCAAAACTAAGTAAGTAAACAAATCTTTCTGGCATTCAAGTTCTTTGTCATGTATTTGTATTTATAAATGATATTCTAGTGTTTGTATTATTTTTTTCAGTAAACATCATGTTTTGGAATTCTAAACTCCTTTCTTAATTTAAATTTAGATTAATTTAAAATGACCAGATTCTGTACTCAAGAAGACATTTGAGTTTATTAGTTTCTAAGAGGTTCTCTATAAATTAACAGAAAGATGAGTTTTGTTATACTCATTCTATAGTCCCTTCTGTCACATATGTTTATATTCTTTTTGCTAAGGTTAATACGTCCTTAAGTTTTCCAAAGGGGCTATGCAAAATTGAAAATGATGCAAGTTTTGAAAGAGTGTATGTTATAAGCATTTTCAAATAAAGAATCTGGACTTTAAAATTAATAAATAAATAAATTTAAAAGAACCATTTTATGGAATACTTTAACGGGTACTTAATTTAATTTCAAAATAATGTACAGAGTAAAGAAGATAAAAGAGTAGAAAAGAAGAAACATTAGAGAGAAGGGATGAGTATTTCAAACTTTGTCTCCCTCTTCCGCAGACACAGTGGATCATTTCTACCAAATTCAGGAATGATTTCTACTTTGAATGTCTCCCATAAATGCTTCTTCACTTGATAACTTGATCACTTGAATCCCGTTATTCATCGATTTGCTCGATCGGGCTCCAGTAACATTTCCATTGGACCCTATCATGTGCCAATGTAGCCCAATGGCATCTGGTTGGTTCAGGAACATGAAGGGCCTCAAACCGTTCCTTCAGGGTCTTGACAAGGAAGTCTGACCATCTTGTAGGTGGGTGGCCACGTGATCTTTTACATCCCGTGGGATCCAGTTGGTAACGGCTCTAGTCCAGCAGTCATCTCCAAATAGCATTACATGTCCAGCCCATCTGATTTTTGATGCCTCTACAACCCCTTATTACAGCCATATGATTGTTGAATAGGGTTCACAATATCAACTAGCATGAGTCAATTCTATGTTTAGTTTCTCTCAAGTGCATGACTGACAGAAGATGTTTTTCAGAGCCAGAGTATCCAGTATCTTGATGGAACTAAAACCCTAGGTTAGCTGGGATATTCCCCACATCATAATCTTAACCATGTGGCAGAAGATTACACACAAGGCAGGGGGATAATAACCTGATAGAGATTCTTGACTCCTAAAACCTGAGAACAGAGAAGAGACAGAAAATCTGATCCAATAGTAAGAGGATACATTTTATTTTTCTGTTCAGTGGACTTCCATAGAATAATGGATATTCAAAAATTATATTGGGGCTGAAAGAACATTTGAGCTTATCTGTCATTGAGAAAAATGAAAAAATTGATAAGATAATTCTGTTGTGTGCAACTGAAGTCATCAGGGTTATCAAAGGAAGCACCAAGTTAAACTGGACAAAATTTAGGACAAAATTGAGGAATTGATACCTATGATACATGATTGGGAATGTTAAGTGCAATCTTACAGGTGGGGACTAATAACTACCATATACCAGTCATCTAAATTTCAAACAACAAATGATTACAGATCTGTGTGAGAAATATAAGCATCATTAAAATAAAGGAGATTCAAAAAATGGTTGCTTAAATGCTTTTATCAATTTAATAATTTTGATTAAATTTTTCCTTTTGCTAATCTCTTATGTGCTTTGCAGGATATAGTAACCATTTGCCTATAAAACCACAGGAGAAGCCATTTATATCTATAATTTCACATATATGTTCTGAACAGAAGGGATAGTTATCAGCACTCTCCATTTCTTCTGAACAAAGGTTTGAAAAAGATGTCACTAGTCTTTGTGTCTGCTGATATCAAACCCCAGTATTGACCCTTGATAATCTTGTTCTAGCAATTACAAAAACACCAACCAAAAGATGTACAATAACAAGAAGATGGGTGGTCTTTCTAACTGGCAGCTCATGTTTCTGGTGGCCTTCTGTATGTGATGTCTTTTCCTCCAGACAAGCACAGCCCTGCCTGTCCTTCCTCTCTAAACCAGTCTTCCAAGCAGAGCTCTTGAACATTTAATGCTTTTCTTCCTCTACAAGCCAATATTTGAATTTTGTGTGTTCTTATTCACAAAGCCTTCTCTGTCATTTTTTCTGTTTCAACCAAATTTAAATTTGTCAGTTTTTAGCTATGTCTTCTAAAGTATATGGTATTTGAATTTCAAACGTACAGGCATGTTCAAATTAAAAGTAAATGAATAAATTCCCTACCTCCTCTTCAACTGCATTTACGTAATTGTGTCAGACAAAATTTAGTGCATACCCAAATTTGTATATGTATTGAGAGATGGCTTCCATGGATGCTAAAAATAAGGTTTGAACTCTAAATGGTCTGATAAGTGAGAAATTAGCAAAACCAATTATGTGGGGGAATCAGCACCTCATATTTTACTGCAATAAGCCAGACTATAAAGAGTTTTAGTATGTATTAGGTGGTATTGCATAAAAGGAGTATCAAGGTCTGTGAACCAAAAAGCCTTCAGGAAACCTTCAGGAAACTGGACTCCTGCATAGTTGTGCCAAGATTGCAGGAAGTAAAGACCATTTTACATAATGTTTATCCAGGATCTTTGAAGAGATAACTAAGGCAAGAAATGAACAAAAAGAAGCATAGATTCTGAGTTATAATAGAAAGAAGTACACATGGGGTGCTGAGGACATGTTAGAGCATGGTTAGACTACCACTCCAAAAGCTGTGAACTTAAGCAGCTGAATTTAATATTCTCAAAATTTTGGAGACTAAAAATTCAAGATTAGGTACCAGTGAAGATGGTTTCTGATAAAATGTTTTTCCTTGAGTTGCATATGTTTACCTTTCTACTTTGACCTTCTGTGCCTTTTCACTATGCAAGTATGAAGGGAGAAAGCTATCTTTTTCTTGTAAGGACACTAAAGTAATTTTGCTCATTCATCACAAAGTCACTTGACTTCACATTTTTTATCTATCTATCTATCTATCTATCTATCTATCTATCTATCTATCTATCTATCTGTCTGTCTGTCTGTCTGTCTGTCTGTCTGTCTGTCTGTCTGTCTGTCTGTCTATCTATCGATCTATCGATCGATCTATCTCTGGATCTCTGGATCTCTCAACCTCTATCTCTATCTCTCTATATCAATCTATCTCTATCTATCACACTCTCTCTATCTCTCTATCTCTCTCTATCTCTCTATCACTCCATATCTCTCTATCTTTCTCTCTATCTCTCTCTATCTCTATCTATCTATCTCTTTATCTCTCCATCTGTCTCTCTATCTATCTCTCTATAGATCTGTATCTCTACCTATCTCTCTATCTCTCTAAATATCTCTCTATCTATCTATTTATTGTTTATTTATTTATTTTGCTTTTTAGCTCACATCCGGCAATGCTCAGGGGTTATTCTTGGCTGGCACTCTGGAATTACTCTTTGAGCTGCTCAGGAACCCCTATGGGAATTGGGGGATGAAACTTAGGTCAGCCGCATGCAAGGCAAATGCCCTACCCACTGTGCTATTGCCTCCAGCCCTGACTTCACATTTTTAAATGTGCCCTTTATAAATATATATGGGTTGTAAGGTTTAGAGATTCACTGTAAAGTTTGGAGATCAGAAAGTTCAGTCCATGAACACTCTAAGAGTATTCGGTGTCATTATGAATGGTTAAATTAGGTATCACATAAAATCAAAATGAACATTTATTAAAAATTAGTATAAGTAACCTTGAATAAAAGAGTAATCCATACTTCTGTAACACCCATACTTATGGGAGTTACTTATGTAACTACATAAATAAATAGATTAAAGCTGGGAAAGTGGATAAATTTCTTCCTTGCAGTAGAATTCACATAATAAATTAAAGTACTCATTGAGTTAGGCAGTCATAATCAACATTTAGATATTTTATTTTTTTTTTTTAATTTTATTTTCCCCCAAATATCATTACACCATTTTAGACATACAATTGAAAGATGCTCATGTAGAGTTTTGGATCCACAGTGTTCCAACACCCATCCCTCCACCCAAACCCATCTACCATCACCAATGTCCCCACCTCCCTCCCCCTCCCGCACCCCTAACCACCCGGCAGATTCTGTATGTCATTTCCTTCGTCTCTATATCTCCTTCCCGACAAACTTTCCTGCTCTTCGTGGAATACAGTGCATTAAATGACATTACTGTTTCACTATTTTTAGTGGACGCGCGGCCGCAAGCGGCCGCGCGATCTGGGCTCGAACTGGTCTTGCTGAGTTGATCTGGTGGTGGGTCAGTTTCTCAGCGTCCGGACAGCGAAGATGGTGGCTAGTGTGATGGGCGAGTTTCATCTGGCTGCTTCGGGGACCCCCCAGAGGTGATGGGCCAACACCCAAAACCCATCTGCCCTCCTTGGGATCCCATCGTCCAGCTGGGCTCGGCGCGAGCCGTGGCTCCAGTCTCCCCAGCCGCTTGCGAGCTCTGCATACTGGTTCCCGGGCAGTTCCTGGGCGGGTCCACCAGGCTCGGCAAAAATGGAGGGAGGGGGAGTGGCTTAACCCCTGACTCCATCTGGCGGAATTCCCAGTGATTCCCGCTTCTGGGAGCCGCCTACCTGGGCTCGAACTGGTCTTGCTGAGTTGATCTGGTCGTGGGTCAGTTTCTCAGCGTCGGACAGCGAAGATGGTGGCTAGTGTGATGGGCGAGTTTCATCTGGCTGCTTCGGGACCCCCCAGAGGTGATGGGCCAACACCCAAAACCCATCTGCCCCTCCTTGGGATCCCATCGTCAGCTGGGCTCGGCGCGAGCCGGGCTCCAGTCTCCCCAGCCGCTTGCGGGCTCTGCATACTGGTTCCCGGGCAGTTCCTGGGCGGGTCCACCAGGCTCGGCAAAAATGGAGGAGGGGGAGTGGCTAACCCTGACTCCATCTGGCGAATTCCCAGTGATTCCCGCTTCTGGGAGCCGCCTACCTGGGCTCGAACTGGTCTTGCTGGAGTTGATCTGGTCGTTAGGTCAGTTTCTCAGCGTCGGACAGCGAAGATGGTGGCTAGTGTGATGGGCGGGAGTTTCATCTGGCTGCTTCCGGGACCCCCCCAGAGGTGATGGGCCAACACCCAAAACCCATCTGCCCTCCTTGGGATCCCATCGTCAGCTGGGCTCGGCGCGAGCCTGGCTCCAGTCTCCCCAGCCGCTTGCGGCTCTGCATACTGGTTCCCGGGCAGTTCCTGGGCGGGTCCACCAGGCTTCGGCAAAAATGGAGGAGGGGGGAGTGGCTTAACCCTGACTCCATCTGGCGAATTCCCAGTGATTCCCGCTTCTGGGAGCCGCCTACCTGGGCTCGAACTGGTCTTGCTGAGTTGATCTGGTCGTGGGTCAGTTTCTCAGCGTCCGGACAGCGAAGATGGTGGCTAGTGTGATGGGCGAGTTTCATCTGGCTGCTTCCGGGACCCCCAGAGGTGATGGGCCAACACCCAAAACCCATCTGCCCTCCTTGGGATCCCATCGTCAGCTGGGCTCGGCGCGAGCCGGGCTCCAGTCTCCCCAGCCGCTTGCGAAGCTCTGCATACTGGTTCCGGGCAGTTCCTGGGCGGGTCCACCAGGCTTCGGCAAAATGGAGGAGGGGAGTGGCTTAACCCTGACTCCATCTGGCGGAATTCCCAGTGATTCCCGCTTCTGGGAGCCGCCTACCTGGGCTCGAACTGGTCTTGCTGAGTTGATCTGGTGCTGGGTCAGTTTCTCAGCGTCCGGACAGCGAAGATGGTGGCTAGTGTGATGGGCGAGTTTCATCTGGCTGCTTCCGGGACCCCCAGAGGTGATGGGCCCAACACCCAAAACCCATCTGCCCTCCTTGGGATCCCCATCGTCAGCTGGGCTCGGCGCGAGCCGGGCTCCAGTCTCCCCCAGCCGCTAGCGAAGCTCTGCATACTGGTTCCCGGGCAGTTCCTGGGCGGGTCCACCAGGCTTCGCCAAAATGGAGAGGGGGAGTGGCTTAACCCCTGACTCCATCTGGCGAATCCCAGTGATTCCCGCTTTGGAGCCGCCTACCTGGGCTCGAACTGGTCTTGCTGAGTTGATCTGGTGGTGGGTCAGTTTCTCAGCGTCCGGACAGCGAAGATGGTGGCTAGTGTGATGGGCGAGTTTCATCTGGCTGCTTCCGGGACCCCCAGAGGTGATGGGCCAACACCCAAAACCCATCTGCCCTCCTTGGGGATCCCATCGTCAGCTGGGCTCGGCGCGAGCCGGCTCCAGTCTCCCCAGCCGCTAAGCTCTGCATACTGGTTCCCGGGCAGTTCCTGGGCGGGTCCACCAGGCTTCGGCAAAATGGAGGAGGGGGAGGGCCTAACCCTGACTCCATCTGGCGATTCCCAGTGATTCCCGCTTCTGGGAGCCGCCTACCTGGGCTCGAACTGGTCTTGCTGAGTTGATCTGGTCGTGGGTCAGTTTCTCAGCGTCCGGACAGCGAAGATGGTGGCTAGTGTGATGGGCGAGTTTC